>JAWWMW010001034.1:104579-126644 GCA_035048345.1 Echeveria elegans
ACATGAGAATTATAAAACTCAAATAGGTGACAGAAAAAACTGAACATGAAAAAGTACATCAGATTCATGAATTATGTTCATCAAACAGGGGACAAGAATTTCATGTCTCATCTCTTTCTGATTAGCATGATATTGTCTCTTCAAACATATTTTTTACCATCAAAATGAGAAGAATACTCATTAAAAATGTCGAACAAGCTATTAAGAATTATTATAAATATTGTGTTTCCATATTGCCCATTTTTAATTTAAAAATCATTTAATATTGTGATTTAATCTGGGACATAGAATGAATCAAATGAATGGACATGGTCTTTTTATACTTTTTATTTTAAACACCCATTTTTATTTGATCCACTCCCTTGGATAATATAAATAAAATATATGACAATTCGGAAATAAAAATAAAAATCCATATTTTTTCTACACATGTTTTAACGTTCTAAAATATAAATCTCATTTTCTTAATTAAAAACTTTTTCTCTCACATTTACACTCTCACTCCAATTCATTCATTTTTCACTTATTCTCTTTTCTACTTTTATTTCACATAATTTAATTTTCTAAAAAATCATACCCAAATCCAAATGGAAAAAACAATTGGGACAAGAGGGAGTAGTACATAATAAATTGAACAAATTTATTTCACAAATTGAGAAAAATACAAAAAAAAATTACTTACTCTCAATAAAAAAAAACTCCGTGGATTTGAACTCTGACGACACCATATTTTCATGTTGTTTATACCATTTTCATTTCTCTCGCCTCCGTGCGTTAAGACTTTTTATTCTTCTCATCGTTGGCGTGTGAAATCTGTGCATTACATGACGTGACGGTAGGATTGCTGTAGTTATCTGACTAACGACATATTCTTCGTGCACTTGCTGCGAGGGCTTATGTTGTACTTGATATTATCTAGATATACTAAGTTAGTATTGTACAACATGTATTTATGAGAATATTTTCGAGGGAAGATTTTTTTTAAATATTTTAAACAATTTTTCATGCCACGAGTGAAGTAGAGTTGAGTGCAAGAGTAGGCGTTTAATCTATGATCATTTAGAAAAAAGAAGGGAGAAAAAGCTACTTCCTGAATGCCACGGAGGTCTGTAGCATCTTGGCGTACTCGGCAATGACGGGTGATTTCTTGACAGTCACCCATATTTTGGCAGAGTTCTTTAGCCAATCACGTTCCGATACTGGCTTTGAAAATGATGGCGTGTTCATGGACAGTACCTAAAACAATGCAATGAGACTATGAGAAACTGTGTGATAATTTGCTAATTAGGTAGACTTTCAGGTGTACGCATGACTTTTTTTATACTCATTTGAGATAAGTGGAGGATGAAAGATTGAATGATACCTTGTCACGGAGATTCCGTAACAAGTAATGGTAGCTTGCGGGTTGTGTTGAAATTGAATCGTCTTTAAGCTTCAATGGGATGGTGTAGAGAGCCAGCTGAGTAGAATCTGAGGTGTGCTTTTTTTTACTATCGGATGTCTCTGGAGATGCAAGCAAAGTATTGTTTTGGGCTTCAGATTTTGCTTTTGTGAAGGATGAGGATGCGAAATACTTGTCAAGTGCTTTGTTCAATTGCACGGGAGTATGGGAAGATAGCTCTTGCACCCTGTGAACAGATAAACCCAAATGATAAGCGAGTCTTATCAGCTGAAAGATTCATGAATACCGTCCAATAACAATGAATGGACTAAACCGCATAATTTTGAATAATGATTTGACTTTGTAAGACTCAACAAGTATTTCTACTTGCTAAATATTCTACTTGAAGACTCACTTGGTGTGAACAAAAATTGGAGCCGCCATGTACTCATCTCCCCCAGTGTACGACTTGTCTCTGTTAACCATCTCCAAACCGAAAGGGCTCGGTGTATGAGAAAAGTTTGATGATGGGTCGGGTATTCCATGCTTTAACAAATCAACCTACGCATAACAGTTGCACTAAATAAAAGCAATGGCAACAGAATGTATCTCTGTGAGAATATAGTGTATGGTACTTGTCATAATATATTAAAAGAGTACCGTCGACATCAAGCGCCACATGCTAAGATCGTGGACACCTTCGGATACGACCAGCAAAACATGACAAACTGATGTAAGAAAAACACCAAGCTAAAAGGATCCCTTGCAGCATCGGATGATAAAATATCATTAAACCTTTCGGTAAGATTTTCACAAGGCAGGCCATGTGCTTATTAAGCAATTAGAAAAGAAAAAAAGTTCCATAGTTACCTGAATAGCCATAAGTTCATGAGCCAACTCAGCAGTTATGGATTCACTGTTTAAATCCGAGATTGAAGAAGAACCTTCGGGTCTTAGCATTTCACATAATGCAGAGGGACTAAACAAAGGCTATAAACACAACCAACTATGTCAAACGCAATTTCATTTAAATGTGTACCTTCATAAGTCCCCAAAAAAAAACACAACCAAAGACACTCTATTCGGCCAAAGCAACACCATACTCTCGTGTATGCATCAAGTATTCGGATTTAAAAATATCGGGGGTATATGTCGCACTAAACCTGAGTATCCAGAAGTATAATCCGTTCGGATGTGATCCTAGGTTCCACACCGGTAGTGCAATGCCTTGATGCTGCTCTAATATCTTCAGTCTGCACCGGAAAAGGAGGTAACATTCCTGATATAAAAAGATTCTTAAATAAATATTTAAAACCCGATAAACAACTTACAATCTGTAATATCAAGGACCTCAAAAACCTTGCCCCTCAGACACAATCCGGAAATCACTAAAACAAAAACTAACGAGCTCCGAACACAATTCATAAATAATAAATACACAAAGTCTCACAACATACAAACAAACCATGTCACGGTTCAAAAAAGAATGACTACCAGTCAAGCTTCTGTCAAAACCATAAATCTCATTCATAATTGTCGATTTGCCTACACCAGTCGCACCAATCACTCCCACCACCATGAAGTCCGTATTCTCAGTCAAAAACTGCAACACATAAAAAAAACAACATTATCAACATCCAGTAGACATCACAAAATCTCAAATCAAAATTTTAAATAACAAAAACTAAGAAATTCAAAGTTGAAGCATACTGGAAGAAAACGATCGGCGTGAAACTCCCAATTTTCAGAGACTAAATTCAGCGATCCAATTGCCGGAAGGCGATTCCGAAGCAGAGATGCTTCGTCATCAGCAGCCCCGATTCCGCGACCGAGCTGACCAGGATTGGAACCTACAGAAACTAGTCCTGGTTTGGCTAGAAGGATTTTTGGAGGCGGTGGCGCCGGTGAGGAGTTCGATGAACCACCGCTCGATCCCGCCATTGCAATCTGATCGGATCCCAAACCCTAGTCAGATTGTAATAGTTGTAAAATGAGGGAGTAAAATGCAACTTAAGAAAAATATTGTAACTTGCCGGAATATTTTGAATACGAAAATCTTCTATTAAAAATGAAGTGGAAATGTTGGAAGTTTGAGAGAAATTGAATGAAGTCGTCATGACGGACGCTTCCTCTTATTGTCTAATAAATGAATATCAGATTTCTTATAACTTAAAAATATTATTACAAATGTCAATTACAAATGCCAACAAGGTGGTGTTCAAATCCTATCAATGACATTTTCCCCTCAATTTATGTAAGGGAGGGTTTGTTTCTTTCAACTCTGGTGGTCAAATTAGTCACCTCTTCTATAAAATTAGGAATGAATCGTATACATTTTTCAGGACTGTCTGATCCTATTTGTCATGAAAATCGACAACCGTTCAGAAACTACAAAGGGTGCCCCTATAATCAAGGTAGTGAGACCCCACCTTGTATGTTTTACAATATCAATCGCACAATTCATAGCCCCTTTCTAGATAAGCACTCTCCTAAATTGGCCAAAATATGATCTTGCAAAACATTTAAACTTCTCATATTTGCACAAAACTTTGAACAAAAAGAAAAGGGGCAATTTAAAGAATTAACCAACACACCTTTAGCAAGACACTCCATCAAATACGAAAATGTGTTCAAAATTCAAATCCTAACTAAACAAATCGAACGATCTCAAAATTCAAATTGCCATAAAATTAAATTTTAACTGGTTAAATTAAAAATCAAAATTGACGTCTAACAAATCCAATCTCACAAACCACACTCATCCAAGTCGCGAAATCCCTTACGATATCTCATTATCATTTTCACACATCATCTTTTCACACAACACAAAATAAACTATTTAAAAATATAAATATGAATTAATTTCTTATCTACAAATGTAAATAAATATAGTACTTAACTGGGCCAGCGGACAGTGTTATAATGGGCCGACAACAGGCCGTTTATCGGATAAGAGTTAGGTGGACCCAGTTACAAGATTCCCAGCCTACACGGGTTGGTACTCACCAAGAGCAAACTATGCTACAATATTTTATAGGATATTTTTATTTTTAAAATGAATTTTAGCTTATAAAAAATGATTTTTTTAGTTAGTGAATTTGACAATAACATCTCATGACCAGAAGTGCATCATTTTATAAATATTTTATTTTGATGGGATATTCGGAATCCTAATCTCATTATAATTTATAAAATACTCAAAGTTGCAATCATTTTATCCAATATTTTATTAATCTTTGACCCATTAAAAAAATAACCTCCCAAACTTTAGTATTGTCTTCATAGAGATGGTTTGAATCAACAACCTCTGAATTTAGAGAATAAGTGGTTAACCTTTACTTTAGACAGTTTACAGTTATCTTCGTCCGATTTTATACTAAAAATCTTATTTGTTAATTTTAAATATTTACAAACAAATTTTAAGTAGGGAATAGTTTTTGAAATGAGATCCAACGCTGGGAAATGGTGATTGTTGTCGTTGCAATATCAAAATATGGTAGATTTATTACCTTTTTGGTGAATTATAGCCGTATACCAGTGCAATAGTCACATGTTTATTATCGATGGTGCTATTTAATTTTAGTTCAAAAAAATACATTATTGTGTTCCATTGTTCGAAGCATGAAATTCATATCAATAGTTTTATTTGTAATTGTTTCTCTAAGTTATAAGAAATATATTCATATAGTTTCTGTGTTTTTTCGCAACTGAAATTATTGAAAAATAATGAGGATTAGTTGGTTCAAAACTAAAACCAAACACCAACTTCAGATTTCCCATTTTGAATTACTACAAAGCTTTTAACATAATGTTTCATTAAACATTTAATGCCAAATGTATATCAGCCAATTAAAAAGCGTCATTTGATTTTTCAAATTATTTTGTAAGAATTTCGCTCCAGCTTTCAATGCAAAGGACATTTTTCGAATTTTGTGACATTTTTACTCCCGATAAATTCATAAAAGTCCAAAAGATAATAGTAAATTATAAAATTACAACAAACAAGACAAAAATTTACATCTCAAACACAATACTGACAATAGCGGTCCGACTTCAGCATTTTCGACCACACATATTTATTATCTTATCATTTTTGGTCCAAAACAATTGGGAATTTGATAAGCAGATGAGTGATCCTTGACATATACAATGCATAATTTATTTATTAACTAAGTGCACATACATGTAATTCTAATGGAAGCATGATCGTCAATGGGATGTTCTCGAGCTCAGAACAATTAACAAGTTTCCATCTGTAAAGGTAAGAATCACAATGTTCACGCTAAAGCGAGACAAATAGCATACCTTTCGCACATTAGAAGAAAATGTGGAATAAATTTTGTCATACATGGGTGGAGATTTGAACCATCTACATTGAGATTTCAAAGCAAGAACTCAAACCACTTGAACACAACCATGTTCGCACCTAAGTACATATTATAATAATTATGAGTTGAGATAATAGAAATATCTACATCCGAAAGGTACCAGCGTGAAAGACAACAGACATTGTAGCTTGAAAATACTATATTGCCGGAAAAACTCTCTCCTCTGAAGCTCTAGCTATCAACGCCATTTCTCCGGGGTAGAGGAAGAAACTCTCCTTCACGGAGGGTGGTTTCTCTCCCTCTACCCCTAGGAACTCTTTGTATTAGTCCCTCCTTGCGTTTTTCACATGTATTTTCTCAAAGATTCAATCTTTTGAGAGCTTTGTATTTTCTCAAAGATTCATTCTTTTGAGAGTTTTGTATTTTCTCAAAGATTCATTCTTTTGAGAGTTCTTTATTTTCTCTAAGGATTTATTCTTATGAGAGGTGTTTATTTGGTGTTATTGGTGCTATTTGGTGTCGGTATATGTCGAGTTGCCGCCCCGTTCCGGCTTTGTCTGCTGTTTTGATGTTGTGCATGGTTCGGAAGTCATTTGATGATGCGCTGATGCTGGCTCGGATGTCGAATGACGTTGCTGCTGCTGGGCTGCGATACGGAGTTTGTTGCTGCAGTTGCGGGCCTGGACGCTGGAGCAGTAAGCGTGGTTTGCTGGCGGAGGTCTCTCCTTCTGGGCATGAGTGAATCACCTGCTCTGGTCCTCTGTTCCTCTTCTCGGTGCTGTGGTTATCGGCGCTCCTTGCGGCGCATCGTGAAGGCCCGGTAGCTGGTGTTTCCGCTTCCTCTCCCTCTGTTTTTCCATCTAGTTATGGCTGACGGACTGAAAACAGGTTGTGGGCTGTTTCACGGTGGGAGCAGGGGGCTGGTTGCTTTCCAGTGAGGCTCGTTGTTCGTTGGTCGCATCATGTCCGTCGTCGAAGGAGTCAGAGGGTCGTCATGTGTGGCCTTCGGATGTGGAGCGTCGCCTCCTCAGGTGTTCAAACGCTCGTCGGCGCCTTTTGCAATTCCAGAGACGGGCTTTAATGGGGGCGACTGCTTTGGAGTTATTATGGGTCTTTTGACTATTTTTAGTCCTTTTAGGGTTTCGTTTAGCCTAGCAATTATTTGCTTGTGCTTAGATGGGTATTGATGTCGTGTGACTTGTGCTTGAGCTGTTTTTTAGATACTAGATGATATCATCTTGTATTTTTTATTATATCCGTGTAACCCGTTATCAAAAAAAAAGTACGTATTATATTCCAATAATGTGCACTTAATTGAATGTGCAGAGTGATGTGACACAATCTGATCCACCCATTATGCCAAATATCATATTTTCAAACCGTTCTTAAAATCTCAATACTATTTATGAATATCAATTGATCACTCCTCTAATAAATGATACATGTTACTACATATAATTAACAGTTTTCATCAAAAAGAAGCCCTTCAACTTCAGTGTCTCTTTTGCATAATCTTCAACATGTCCTAAATTAATATAATTTTAATTTAAATATACAGAAACAAACCATCAAAAATAGCTAGTCTTTTTTTTTTTTTTTTTTTTTTGATTACGATCAAAAATAGCTAGTCTAGAACATCTCGCTTTATGTTATTAATTCATATATCACGATAATTCATCAAATTCACGATCTAGTGCCAAATCGTTCGTCGAGCGCATATGCCATTCAAGCACAAGGCACATCCAATACTTACATGTTCGGATACGACTCTTTTACCCGACTGGGTCTATGGTTACCGTAGCTTTTGCCGTTCGGGTTAAGAAACATTTTGATAATTTAGCATCAAAATTAATAAAATAAATATACATTTGAAGAGGTTTACTCGAATGGATCACCATAATTTAATACTCTTCCGTCCCAAATTATAAGTTTACATTTAATTTTACACGAAACTTTATGTATGTAAAAAAATATTCTTTAAATTTATTAGAATAACTGCATTTATTATAAGTATTAAAAATATAAAATTTACAATTAATGCATGAGTAATATTATCAATTTATTATAATTTCTTTTCTAATTAAATAATTGAACCTATAAAATGACAAATTCAAAAAAGAAATATTTTATCGAAATGATCTTATTTTTGTGGGATGAAGAAAAGAAACAAAATTTTAAAAACTATTCGTTTGGCTCCACTCTTCCTCACTTCTCACTCTCAATCACCCTCTCTCTCTCACCACTCCCTCTCTGCAAAACTTGCAGAGCCAAAACCAAACTCAACGACACACTCCAATAAACGCTCTTCCTCTCATCCCAAAAACCCTAACAACAACACACCACCAATGCCGCTCCCCGAAACGCCGTCGTTCCTCACTCTCCTCCTCCTCCTCTTTTCACTCACACTCCTCTCCACATCCACATCAACCACCACTACAGAAATACAAGCCTTACTCGCCATCAAATCCTCCCTCATCGATCCTCGCGCCGTGTTAGACAACTGGACTACCACCTCACCATCCGCTCCATGCGATTGGCTCGGCGTCGCTTGCTTAAACGACCGCGTTTATGAACTTAGTCTAAATCGACTTTCGTTAAGCGGAGAGGTTTCTGATAGAGTTGGCGAGTTGAAGATGTTGAGGAGGTTGAGTTTGCATTCCAATGCTTTAAACGGCGTCGTTCCGGCGACGATTGTGGAGTGCTCGTTGTTGAGAGCTGTGTATTTGCATCGGAATAAGTTTGTTGGTGAAATTCCGGTTGGTGTTTTTGAGTTACGGAATTTGCAGGTTTTTGTTGTGGCGGAGAATTTGTTTTCTGGTGGTTTGCCGGTGGAGATTACGACGCCGGTGAAGTTGACGGTGTTGGATTTGTCGATGAATTTGATCGGTGGATCCTTGCCGGTGTTGTTACCGGCATCGCTTGTCGTTGCTAATTTCTCGTTTAATAAATTCTCTGGTAATGTTCCCGCTTCGATCGGTCATTTACAGAAGCTGCAGATTTTGCATCTTAACTTTAATGATTTGACCGGAACGTTGCCGGCGGCGGTGGTGAACTGTAGTTCTTTAAAGGAGCTGCGCGTGGATAGTAACGCGCTGGAAGGTCAGATCCCGTCAACGATCGGTCAACTCTCGAATCTGGAAAGGCTTTCGGTCTTCAATAATAATTTCTCTGGCGCTGTGCCGGCTGCTGTTTTAATTAATGCGTCCAAGCTTAAAATAGCGCAGTTTGGTTTCAATGCGTTCACGGGCATTTCAAGTCCTGATGATAATGCATCAAAATTCCGTGGTGTTTTGGAGGTTTTAGAGCTGCAGGGTAATCGAATTCGAGGCCTGTTTCCAAAATGGATTACTAGCATTTTTACATTAACAGTTTTTGACATTTCTGGGAACTTGTTGTATGGTGCATTGCCTGTTGAGATTGGCAACTTGGTGAGGTTGCTGGAGCTGCGAGCGGCTGAGAATAAGTTGAGTGGAGTTTTCCCGAGTGAGTTGAGGAAATGTAGTTCGTTGCAGGTGCTGGATATGGGAAACAATGGCTTTTCGGGTCAGCTGCCAGGGTTCCTGGCTGATGTGAAGGGTTTGAGGGTATTGGATTTAGGAGGGAATCGGTTTTCAGGGTTAATTCCTGTGCAGTTTGGGAGCCTTTTGAGCTTGGAAGTGTTGGATATTGGTGAGAATATGTTGACTGGTAATGTGCCGAGGGAGCTGATGCAGCTTGGAAATTTGTCTGTTTTGAATCTGAGTTTAAACAAGTTGTCTGATGGGGGAGGACTGCTGATGATTGTGAATCTTAGGAATTTGAGGGAATTGAATTTAAGTGGAATTGGTTTATCTGGGAGGGTTCCTAGCAATATTGGGAACTTGATGCAACTTGTTACACTGGATTTAAGCAAGCAAAATTTATCTGGAAGTTTGCCAATTGAACTGTTTGGGTTGCCGGGCTTAAAAGTGGTGGCATTGGAAGAAAACCAGTTTTCCGAAAATGTGCCAGAGAGCTTCAGCAGTTTACAATCCCTAGAACATTTAAATCTTTCCTCAAATGGGTTCACTGGACAAATTCCTTCCACTTTTGGGTTTTTGACGAATCTAGTATCTTTATCGCTATCTATGAATGCAGTTTCTGGGATGATTCCTCCGGAGCTTGGCAACTGTTCTGCTCTTGAGGTCCTGCAGCTGCATTCCAATATTATAACTGGCCAAATTCCTGGTGAAATTGGTCGCTTATCTCGTTTGAAAGAGCTCGATTTGGGTTCAAATACCTTGACAGGTGAAATTCCGGATTCATTTTCAAGTTTATCCAATTTATCGTCATTGGATCTTTCCTTCAACTCATTAACAGGCCAAATTCCGGTAAATTTGAGTTATATTCCTAGTATGATATACCTGAACGTGTCTCACAATAATCTAGAAGGACAGATCCCAAAGCCTCTCGGTTATCGGTTTAAAGACCCTTCAGTATTTGCCGAAAACAATAGACTTTGCGGCAAGCCATTGAGGAAGGAATGTGAGTATGCTGTTAGGAGAAAACGGAGGAAGCTCATTATAATTCTCAGCGTGGCAGCGGGTGCAGCCTTCTTAGTTGCTCTATGTTGCTTTGCTTATGCATTCAGTTTGTTGCGTTGGAGGAGTCGACTAAGGGCTGGGGTGACTGGAGAGAAGAAGCGCAGTCCAAGAAGCTCTGGAACAGAACGCGGCAGTAGAGGCAGCAGGGGAAATGGCAATGGCGCCAAACTAGTTATGTTCAGCACCAAGATCACATACGTTGAGGCTCTTGAAGCAACAAGGAACTTTGACGAGGAAAATATTCTATCGCGAGGGAAATATGGTCCAGTATTCAAAGCCTCATTTCCGGACGGCATGGTCCTAGCAATCCGCAAGCTCGCAGATGGATCCATCACCGAAAGCATGTTTAAGCGAGAAGCAGAAGCTCTTGGAAAAGTGAAGCACAGGAACCTAACAGTTCTAAGAGGCTACTATGCTGGATCACCAGATACTCGTCTTCTAGTTCACGACTACATGCCGAATGGGAACCTCTCAACACTTCTACAGGAAGCTTCGCACCACGACGGGCACGTACTCAACTGGCCAATGCGCCATCTGATCGCCCTAGGCATCGCCAGAGGTCTCGCATTCCTCCACTCCCTCCCCATCATCCATGGCGACATCAAACCCCAAATAATCCTCTTCGACGCAGACTTCGAAGCACACATCTCAGACTTCGGCCTCAGCCGCCTCACCCTCGCCACCCCAGCGGACCCATCGTCATCCTCCACCCCTATTGGCACACTAGGCTATATTTCACCTGAAGCAGCCCTAACTGGCCAAGCTACCTT
This sequence comes from Echeveria elegans, assembly GCA_035048345.1. Classification (NCBI taxonomy): domain Eukaryota; kingdom Viridiplantae; phylum Streptophyta; class Magnoliopsida; order Saxifragales; family Crassulaceae; genus Echeveria; species Echeveria elegans. The sequence goes on from JAWWMW010001034.1 coordinate 115,621, forward strand.
AGAATCAGACGTCTACAGCTTCGGCATTGTCCTTCTCGAAATCCTAACCGGCAAGAAACCAGTAATGTTCACACAAGACGAGGACATAGTCAAATGGGTAAAACGAACACTCCAAAGAGGTCAAGTATCCGAACTACTGGAATCTGGACTACTTGAACTAGACCCAGAGACATCAGAATGGGAAGAGTTCTTGCTCGGGATCAAAGTCGGCCTCCTCTGCACAGCTCCGGATCCACCTGAACGACCTTCCATGTCGGACATTGTGTTCATGTTGGAAGGATGTCGGGTGGGGCCCGACATTCCATCATCAGCTGACCCAACCTCACTTCCATCCCCAACTTAACATCCACTCAAACCCATTTTCAATTCACAATATTCCCAAATTGTATAATTATAATTAATCAATTCCCATGTCTGATTAATATATTAATGTTAAATCCGTACGACACTTACACGTGGCAGGACAGGAAGATATGTGAAACTAGCCGTTAGCAAGACAGGAGACCGAGACTGAGGAAAGGGTAAGACTGTACTGGACTCAGTCTGCTCATCGGAAAAGTAAAAGAAAAGTGAACAAACTAGTATTCATCAATAATGTCAGAACATGTAAGTGAGTCCCTGTCTCCTCCTCTTTACTCCTTCCTAGCCTCCTCCATTTCTTCAGCATTTATTATTTTCTCAACTTCATAGCCACTATGGAGGCCTTGCGGTGGACCATTTTGATTGATTTTTTAGTCTGCTGGTCACATTTGTTGCGAAGTCAATAAGTGTGCAGGTGTGTATTTAGATGTATTGTCACTTGTCACGCATAAGGACACGCGATCTTTAACCCTGCCAGTCCTAGTCCCAGTGCATAGTCCAGACTCCGGACAAGCATTGCTCGCTAAGGTCGCACATGGGGATGACAATTGACAAAGGGCCAAACTCTGTTCTGTTGCTAGCCCAAACTCAATTATATAAACATTAGATTATGCTAAATAGATAGTAAATAGTATTGGAATTTTGTGCTGCAAAAAAAAAATCTTAACCATATACTGTATAAAATAATATTTTGCACAAACCCAGCTATATAAAAAAAATTCACTTAACCATTTATATAACATCTTAAGTTTACAAATGACCACCATTGTAAATATAAAAGAATTTAAAGAAAATTTTAAAATGCAAAAAGATAGTTATAAACATAAAAAATTATAAGTACCACATAAGAAATAAATCTTAGTATTAACTTTTAAATAATTTAAAGTATATTAATCCAACATTTCTAATTTTTTATGAAAGCAAAATGTACAGAAAACTTTATTATTTTTTAAAATTACAAACTTTTTTTAAAATACAAAAATTCAACATGAACCAAAGTCAAACAATGTTTAATTATATTATTTATATTTGTTTTACATTTTCTATTTTTTAAAATTTTTAAAAGTTTTTCTATTTACAAAGGTGATCATTTGTTAATTTGAAATTTTATATAGGTGGTTAAGTGAGAAAAAATAATTTATAATGGTGGCTTTGTGCAAAACGATACATTATACATGTGATTTTGTGCAATTAACTATATATAAACAAGTGTCAGACCCGTCGTTCCGACGAAAATTTTCTCCATATTTTTGATTGCAGAAAAATTGTGCAGAAAAATTACAAAAAATAAGAGCTGTCTGCCCACCTAGACATGCTAATTATATCTCTCTGAATGATTTTTGGAATTGTTTAAGCCTTATTTATTTTCTTGTATTCAGTTTTCCGCAAATTCAGCGCGAGTGTAGTATGTGGGAGGAGGAGGAGGTGGTGGAGGAGGAGGAGAAGGTGGAGGTGGAGGTGGTGGAGGAGGAAGATGAGGGGTTGGATTGTATTTTTTATATTTTCAATCCGACCCCTAAAGTTTTTAAAATTACAAAGGGTGTCTAATTGAAAACAGCAAAAACATGAATGTCTTTAAGTGTGAAAATAAAACGGAGGGGTGTCATCTGGAAAAAGTGCTACAGATAGAGGTCTTTTTCTGTAATTGCTCCTTATAAATATGCAATTAGGAGGTTTGAAATTGAAATTGAATATCTCATATTAAATGGAGACATTATGTTGCAATAATTCACAATTCAATTTAAGGGAATAAAAATCAATTCTAATTTTAATTTCAGGATTATTTATGAAGGGTTAATAGTCGAGTAAAGAAGAGTTAGGTCGAGTAACTTGTTTACTCGGCCAATACTACTCACATTTTCAAATTGTACTCGACCACGGGGATTTCGAACTAAAGATGATTTAAACATAAGTTTAAATACTATGAAGTGTTAAAACAGGTTCAAAGGGAATAGAGTAATTACAAACCAAAATAGTTCAGAAGGTTAAGGAATTAAACTGGAAGGAAAGCGAGGCTACTCAAGCATGGCTAGGCTTTGGATCAGGGAGATTCCATCGACTCCTTTCCCTTATGCGAAGCATTCTTTAGAATGCAGGTTTGTATATCCATTTGTCTTCTTTTAAGTTATAGAGATCCAATCCCACTAATTTATACATGTCTAGCTCCTCATAATCATCGTGATTACATCCAAAGCTCCACCCTTTGAATCGGGCGAAGCACGTGATTATAGAGGAGCGACTTAGAGCTGCAGACCTATCCTTTAATCTTCCCATTCTTTTGAACTTCTTTGTTAGCACATGAAACCAATTTATCGAATTCTCAACATACATCAAAAATAATATGTCCAAATCGTTATTCGTCACTCGACCATCACCATCAACTCGAGAGTTTATGTTTGTTGCTATCATTTGATAAATGTATTTCCATACATCTCTCTGAATACATTTCGAAGAGCAATTTGGATCATAAGCGTCCATATCCGTCAATCGATTCCATATGTAGGTCCTTTGTTCTTCCGTGTATGTAGGAATTACTCCTACGTTATCCTTTTGTCCAAAAAGGACTCACGAATTAATCATCGGTGATAAACAATGTATTATTGATCCTTTACATCCAACTGTTACATGATCCATCTTCTCCATAGCGGCTCAAAAGTGCCAATGAATTTGACCACTAATTTGTTGTAAGTCAGGCACGACATTGGTGTGCTCCAATAGGGTGATTCGGCATTTACGAATATCGAATTAATATCATCAAAAATACCCAACTTCACCATTGTGGGTTCATGGGGAGCTAGGAGACTTACGATATCAATCTTTGTTGGTCCCATCAGGAGCGTCGCCGATCATTCTTCATGTTTCATTAATTCCGACAAGTAAGTGAGGTTGGGATTGAACCATAGCTTTGATTTGGATTCCCACTCCTCGTTGGCCGCAGGCTTCACTCTTTTCTTTCTTTGAGTTTGGCATGGTGTTGAATTGGGTTGAGAGTGGGAAGGAGTTGGGGAAGAATTGAATTGAAGAAGAAAATCTCGTTGAAAGCGATAATGTCGGTGTTGGCTCGATTTGGAAAGAGGTAGGATAGGTGCGGTTTCGAAAATAGTGATTTTTTTTAATTTCTAACTAATTGTTGCTTGGTCGAGTTTAAATCTTACTCGACCGCATAGGGGTGGTCTGTTGAAGCGTAGGAAGGTTGAGCATCCAATTCGATTGAGTGAAAAATTCACTCGGTCGAGTAGGTACTCTAGGTTTCTTCGTGCATTCATCGACTCATTCATGTGAAAGATTTACTCGACCGAATAACCTCATTTTGTTTGTGGCATTCGTTTTTACTCGCTTTACTTGGTTGAGTGGTGATGTAATCGATCGAATGTAATCGACCGAATAAAGTTTTACTCGATCATTTTACGCCTTTTAAACCCCACACTTCGTTTTTAATTATATCTTATGTATTCTAAGAATTCAAAATCAGAATTAACAGACTTACATACCTATATTAACGTTCTGGCAAGGACGTAGCCGTGTCTTCGTCAAGAAACACATTCGAGAAGTCCTTTGATAGGATTCCTTCTTGAATGGCGCGCATTTCCTCACTCAATTTGGATCATATAAATCCAAGCTTTCAACAAGGGTTAGTTTAAAAATATCGGTAATACCTTTTTCATCAAACATATCATCCTTATCAACCAAATCACAGTCCATAGAGAACGTAGGTGATTTTAACATCTTAGACAAATGACACTTTATTTCCTCATGTCCTAGATTCAACTCAACCGTTCTATCATCATAATTTATCAATGCCTTGATAATGTTTTAAAATGGTCTTCCTAATATGGCAGATATTTCAGCATACGGATTATCATCCATCTCACTCACATAAAAGTCCACAGGTTTATAATTTTTTTTATCTTAACAGACATATCTTCTAGAACTCCTATGGGGACTCTTTTCGACCTATCAGTAAGTCTATGGACAAGAGATGTTTTTGCTAATGCCCTTATGTTTAGTTTTTGATACAAAATGTATGACATGATAGAAATTTCATCTTCTAAGTCACACAATGCATCTTTAATATCAACATCTCCTACGGAAATAGGTATGTAAATGAACCATAATCCTTAGCTTTTCTAGGAATGTTATGTTGAATGACTGCACTACAATTAGCCTATGTATAATGATATCCTTAAGAAATTTAGCATAGGTACCCATTTGTGATATTACCTTAGAGAATGAAACTGTGACATGTACCTTCGCCAAAATCTCCACAAATCTCTTGAAACTTGTATTTTCCTTGACTTTGATTTGATGCTAGAGAAAGGGAATGGAAGGCACGTAAGCTGGTGGAGCTATGTACGATCTTTCCTCGTCCCCTATCTCATTCTCTACCTCTTGCTCAACCACTTTGGTTGAGGCTTTCTCCTTTCTCTTTGGTTACTCGAGTACTTTTTTATTCTTTAGTGTGATGGCGCTAAAATCGGCGGATCTTATGTCGGGTTGCGAATGAAGTTTTCAATAATGTTGAATCCTTCGGTGGGGGTTAACTCCATGATGCCTCCTCCACTTACTTGGTCCATTCATGTTCGACCATTCCATTCATCCCATCGTAGAATGTGGACAGCAACTCCCATTTGTTAAACCCGTGATGCGAAATCACGCAACAAGCCCCTACATCAATCATAAACTTTGTAAAATGATTCATTATCGAATTGGGCAAACATACAGATTTTGTCTCTAATCTTATTAACTTTAGCCGACGAAAAAGCTTGAGCGAACTCTTACCAAGTTTGCAACTTGTTAGGCTCTTGACTTTGCAACCAATCCTTAGCTTTGTCTATTAGCGAAAATGGAAAAAACTTCATATACACAACGTCCTGCGGTATCCCTGCATTTTTGTAAGTACGACACATTTTTGTAAAATTGCTCAAAGATAATATGGGTTACTGTATCCATTGAAAGCATCACTCTTAATCATGTGTATGATATCGCATTTGACTTCAAAGTCATAACCTTCACCTTAAGGAATGTAGATTGACGAATCATAATTACTGATGGTTGGGGTTTTGTAATCTCCGATGAGCCTTTCCATATTGGTTCAGTGTTTTTGGTTTCCAGCTCCCCTTGGGCGAGCTTGCTGATTTCCTTGATTTGCTTGTTGAATGATTACTGGATCATAGTCGAGTTGGTGTTCTATTTGAATTGGTATGTCCAGTAGGATGGGTGGTGTATCATTCGTCACACGAACTTGTCTTCTAGTTGATGCGGAAGTAGGTTGTGTAGAATTTTGAGCTTGAGTTTGTCTTGTCCTTATTCTTTGTTTTTGCCCTTGTGTGCATTCAAACACCTGTAAAAAAGTTTAAAGGTCTTTTAAGCTAAAAAAGTGTAAAACAAAAATTTCAAACAAATACATCTTTACACGAATTTTTTTGTTTTGTTTTTATATAAGAAAACAACTATCTAGATAAATAAAATAGAGAATAACTAAGTTTAAAAATCATTCCTCAGCAACAGCGCCAATTTGACGTGACATAAACATGAATAAGTCAAACAAAATTTATAAAGATATTAGGGTGACCTAGTGTCGAACTCAATGAAACAGAGCAAACACAGATTTATAAGCTAATTATCACCTAAATAATTCTAAGGTGTTGGGGGTTCTGAATTCAGGTTGGTGTGGCAACAAGTGTTGTCAAGAAACAAATTTGACTAGGGCATAACATAACCAAGAGTACTCATGAATTTTACCTAACAATTTACAAAATAAGGTATAATGAATTTTATGGCTAACAATACTCAGCCTCATAAAGTAGCAGATTCGTCTTAACGAGTTAACATATGTCATTACCGAATCAAAGGTCTCAACCCTAGTTTTGTACTTAACGAGTTCACAAACGTACTTCCCCGAATCGAAGGTTTCCAAAATAAGTTGTACTTAACGAGTTAGCAGACATCATTCCCAAATCAAAGGGTCCAAATCTATTTCTCTGAGTTCACAAATGTTCTTCCTCAAAACTAAAGTACTTATTAGCTAGGTTAACATCTGTTCTTCCCTAACAGATGGGATAAGCGTAAGCTAAGTAAAGTTATTTTAACCAAAAATCATTCATAAAATGTATGTAAAATCTATTCAATCATTCATCAGTTCCCAAGGATCCCTTAGACACTTGTGTTGTTGTAACTTCTTATTCCTCATGGTCGATTAGCTTTGCTCGAGCAAGAATTTGGTCTGAAATTTCGAAGGAAAATGATCGAATAGAGAAATTATCTAGTTTATTCTGGAATTTAGGTGACTCTGCACCTTGGTCACTATTTTCACACAGCTCAAGCATACTTCTCTCCTTCAATTGGCTTCCCTTTTATAGAGTTATTGAAAAACCTTTGATTCCCTTCATAATGGTGGAATACAAAGCCTTTCAATACCTCTCATTATGGCCCTTCATTGAATTCTCATCATAATGTCTCAAGTCTCTTAGCATCTTCTCATAAATTATCTATTAAAGCTCTTTTATGATCGAGTAAATGGGTCCTTTTGAGTTGCTCGAGTTGCTTTTTCGGTTGAACACATCTTGGGTCAAGTACATATTCCACTCGGTCGAGCAGGATTTCACTCGACAGAGTTAGTGCCTTTTGTTCCTTCATCATTGAGTTACTTGACTGAGTCAATCCATTACTCGGTCGAGTAGGTGCCCATGGTTTCTTCCATTTAATATGACTGGGTCGAGTTACTCCACTCGATCGAGTAAGATTTAGCTCGATCTAGTTTGACCTTCAAACTGCACGTTGACTTTGACATTTTCGTTGACCGATCACATCTCGACCAAAAACCTCTGTTTTTTCTCATTTTATCCTCATTTTTGCTATGTTTTGCTTCATGCATCTATAATCATCAGGAAGTGTATTTTATACCTAAAATAGCAATAAGAGTGTAGAATACCAATTTTATATTATAAATATGTTGAATACAAGCGAATATGTACGTAAATGTTGGATATTTACGACACAGATCATCCAACTAGGACAATTTTGGGCATGATTAATGTTAGAGATAGAAAGACACCTTGGCATATAAATTGCATCATAAATCTTATTTAGAAAAGTTGTTTTCTTCAGTAATATTAATTGCAAGCATGGTTCTCTGCCTTTATATGCTCTTCATGTGATGTCGAACTCTCAGCGCCCTTAGAGTAGGTCAGAAACTCTTAAAATGAAACATATTCCACATGTCAGTGCTATTGGGTGTATCATGTATGTCATAGTTAGTACCAGGGCCGACTTGTCTTATGTTGTTTCTTTGTTAAGTATATATATCTAACCTTGGCATGGATCATTGGTATCCATTGAGAATGTAATTGCCTATATTTGCTCTACACAATCTTGGTTTTGTATATGGTCAAAGAGTGCAGAATCCCAGGGGCGGAGCCAGGGGGTGGGGAGGGGGCGGTCGACCCCTCCGTGTTCGGAAAAAACACCTAATATCGTTAGCCTCCGACCCCTCCGCCGTTAGCCTCCGACGTCCGACCCCTCCTGTTGTTCGTCCGTCTTCTCCGTTGTTTCGCGATTTCTCTTTTTTTTTCTTGGAAAAAGCGACATAAAATGACATCATTTTTTGTTTAATGGAACGACATTGACCTTTTATTTTCTGAATTAGGATTATCATTGTCAAGATGGAGCATCAAATATGAGATGTGAATTTAATGGTTTGAAAGCACTTATCTTGAAAGAAAATCCTTTAGCATGGTATGTCCATTGTTTTGCTCATCAGCTTCAATTGATCTGTGGGGCTAAATTCACGACAAATCCGTGTATTGATAATTTCTTCAACTATCTTGGGGATATTGTTACAATATCTGCATCTTCTTGTAAAAGAGCAGATACACTTCAACAGTTAGAACATGATAAATTGATTGAGAGAACTGAGAGAGGGGAGATCGGTTCAGGAAGAGGCCAAAATCAGGAAACTCCTTGCGTAGCCTAGTGACACTCGATGGGGATCTCATTATACTACTTTAATTCATCTTGAAGCTATGTGGCCCTCGATGATAACAGTGCTTGAAACTATATAACTGATGGAGTTGATGCCAATGTAAAGGCGAAAGCCTTAGGTTTGCTACAGAATATGCAAACTTATGAGTTTGTGTTTGCTATGATGCTAATGAAGCATTTGCTAGGTATCATTCACCCATTATCACTAGTTTTACAATGGAAAGATCAAGATATTCTTAATGCAATTAATGAGATAGTGATTGTGAAAGAAAGATTGAAAACATTTCGAGACTCGGGATGGGATGATTTACGGCAGGAAGTGGATTCGTTTTGTGAGGCTAATGAAATTGATGTCGTCAAGATGGATGACAATGTCCAAGACGAGTTCGCAACAGGAGAGATGGCATGAATATCACTAAATACCATCACTACCGTGTTGAAATTTTTTGTGAGGTAACTTAAAAGTTTACAATCTTTTCTACTAATTCTATCAGAATTTGTTGTGAGGTAACTTAAAATTTATATTTGTTTTACCTCAAATAGGTTGTTGATGCAATTATACAAAAGATGAGGGATCGTTTTTATGAGTCAACCACACAATTGCTTGAGTGTACGACATGCCTCGACCCGAGAAATCATTTTTCTAACTTCAATGTCGACAAATTATTCAACTTGCCAAGCTTTATCCAAAAGACTTCTCATCAATGGAGCTTATTCTGTTACCTTAAGAACTTGAAATTTTGTTGTTTCTATGAGAACTGATATACGATTCATCGACATTGAAGATATGTGCGGTCTATCAAAGAAGATGGTGGAAACTATGAAAGATAAAATGTTTCCATTAGTCTATCGCTTGGTTGAATTGGTCTTGCTCTTAAATGTAGCGACTGCGACAGTTAATTGAGCGTTTTCTGCAATGAAATATGTGAAGACAGAGTTGCGAAGCAGGATGTGGGATAATTATTTGAACGACTGTTTATTGGTTTACATTGAGAAAGAATTGTTCGTGGATATTCCCAATGAAAGAATCTTGAAGCAGTTTCAAGATATGGATACTCGAAGGCGTCAATTGTCGAACCTCTCTAGTTCTAGTGCTACTTAAATTGTAATATTTTTTTGAACAGAGTATATTAATTTTATATGACATTTTTCCTCGTTTTCTTAATTTTTTTGGAACGAAATCATCTATTAACTTTTACTGTCCAGAAAAAAAATTCGGTAACGCTGCCCCAGAACCTCCTTCTGATTTTGCCCCCTCCCCTTCGGATTTCTGACTCCTCCCCTGCAGAATCCTAAGCTTATTTGATTAGTTGATGCTAACTTTGCATCTTATATGGATTTCAAGAAGTCAACGACTGCCTACTATTTCACATTTTAGGAACTGTATCTTATGAAAATTACATTTACAACCTCTTGTTGCCTTGTCTACTATCGAGAGTAAATATGTGGATATTTGGTATGTTGGCGAGGAATCGGGTTGGCTTTATGGACTCTTGTGCTAAGTTAAACTGTGTGATAGTCTGCATGTAATATATACTGATAATCAATATGCATTGCACCTAAGTAAGAACCTTGTTTACCATGAAAGAACTAAACATATATATAAATGTTAAGTTTTATTTCATTATATTGCTAAGAGTAGAGTTAAACTGTTGAAGGTTGATACTGTTGATAATGCTGCTAATATTGGTACCAAAGGTGGTGACTAACCTCAAGTTCAAGCATAGCATGAATTTGTTGTAGATTGGATATGTTTATTTTGTTGCAGATACATATAAATGAAGTTTGCAGACTTTGGTTGCATTGGTTGCTAGCACCTGAGTTAAGAAGCCTTGCATTGGTTGCTAGCATCTAGATGATGTGGCTTCAAGTGTACTTCTGCCTAGTACACCTGATTGTTGACATGTCTGTTGAAGAAATGATTGCTTAATGCACACAAATAATAGATGGTGGAACAACCTCTTGGACATGGTTGAAGAAGGCTGATGACATGTCCACTATTGGTTGTTCAATGCACAATACACTAGCTAATGCAATAATCCTTTGTTAAAATAAAAATAGTTGTTTGATGGTGCAACAACTTCATAAGCAAAGTATCTCCAGGTGAGACAATTCTACATTAAAGTAAATATAGTTGTTCAATGCACAATACAATAGATGGTGCAACAACTTCTTAAGCAAAGTATCTCCTTGTGAGATAAGCCTTCGGTGAAGTAAAGATATAAATGTTCAATGAACAATGAAACAACAGGTGTAACAACTTATAGAGCAGAGTATCCGCTGGTGAGATAAACATCCAATGGTAGGACTCTCAAAGATATGTATGTTAGATATGCATCAATTATAAGTACATACTTATGAAGTACTTTCGAAGAAGAGCTTATGGACTACAAACAATGGTTTCCACCCACTGATCATATGAAGTCTCTTCAAAGCTTGTTGAAGATCTTACGAAGATAATGCAATGGACTCTGTTCATTAAATCATGAGGAGATCCTTCAAAAGCTTTTATGGTCTGAAGAAGCACTGGAGAGCATAGTTCAAGAAGACTCAAGCCGTTGGAACACTTGCTGAAGCAGCACATTGAAAGTTTGAGATGCTCTATCCCCATATCGATGTTTCAGTGCCCAAGCCAGTAAAAGAGGCTATTATGCGCAAGGATCAGGGAACAACAAAAAGGGGCA
>JAWWMW010001037.1:19842-33646 GCA_035048345.1 Echeveria elegans
GGTATCCTAGAGCATCGGTGGCTCTAGACTAATCCAGCAACGAATCCACTATAGAGGTAAACGTATTGTACAGATTACAGACTCAGAACTCCACTCTAGCCTTAGATACTTCGCCGAAGTTCACCTAGCCGATAACGCTCTCTTTCTCTCCTCTATCAACGCCTACACTAGTCGTACTTGTTACTACTAACTACAGCAGACGTCTAGATGATACAACAAGCTAATCTCAGCTCTGGTTTTCTTGGAGTAATTTGGAGAAGATGAAGTGTGTTGTGTCCTAGGGCGCGATGACCGTTGTCGCTTAAAGCGAGTAATCGACCCACGCCAATTGAGCCGAACAAACCAACGCCAATTGAACCGACGAAGAAATCAACCGATCCAGCGCTTTAATGAAACGCTACCGTTTCTTCCCAACGGCTCTCAACCGATATAATGAATGCTCCCGCTTGGCCCAAACGATGCAGCTTCAACTCCAAACGACGTCACTTTGATCAGCTTCAACTCCTTCTGCAAAGCTCCAGTTTCAGCTGTTTCTGCATGTTTGATCTGCACATTGAACAGACTTAAGCCAACATTTACATTTACAATGTACCCTTGGAAAAATGTGAGGAGCAGCGAAATGAACCCTAAAACCATCAACTCTGCAAATAACAAATTGATACAAGATTCAACACTTTTCTAACCCGTCTTGCTGACATGAAGGAAATGAAACTAAGCTGCTACATGTTTTAAAGCTAAACATCCTACCACTTTCTCCAGAGCCTCAAACATCGCTCTCTTGTGCTTAGCTGTTAACCACTGAAACAAAGTTTCTTAATTCAGTTCAACACAACCACATCCCAACACAAATACACAAATTGCGAAAACTTGTATCGTGTAGCATATGCTAAAACCAAAGGCACAAAACACAGGTTAACAAAAAGTGTCATAAAGCATAAAGGCGGAATCTCTATCTCTATGAAAACCCAGAAATGGTACGAGGAGAGTTACAAATACTCACATGTCCTACCTTGTGAAGACCCTTCTCCAAAGCGATGGAGATGATGATCAGATCAGCACAGAACTGGCTACAGCCCATGTGGGTGTCTGGTCAAGCTCCCTTGAAGCAGAAGTTGCTTCACCTCCAGCCATCAACTCAAACCCAACTTAACAAATCAAATCTGCTACTGCGTGTGATAAAGATGAAATCTTTTCAAGAAATTGACGGTGGGAGTTCAGAATTTGAACGAAAGGTGTCGACTTTGGGGGTGGAAAGGTGGCAAGAGCAGAGATTATTTTTGTAATAATGAATAACTGAAGAATATCGGCTGAAGGTTACATTGACGTTTTTTTATGCTCCAAATAAGCAACGCTACCAGCTGTTATAGAAGAGACTGCTACAAAGAAATATAAAATTCTCGTGGCCCAAAAATAAAATAAAGGGAAGCTATTTTAACAAGCAATAGGGAGCTGACTGTACCTGGTTTACTTCTGTCTAATTAATATGCTAATTGTCAACCATCCATTTCCCATAAGACGAAAGCGAATTCACGCCATCACCTTCATTCCTATTCATATATTGATCTTTGGTTAGTAAACTCCAATTCCATGATGTTTAGCAAAACTCTATGTCACTATGTTCAGATCTTTTTAAAATATTAAAAAAATGATGCATCAAAATTATCAAAGCTACTACAAGCTTGATATTTAGTATAAAACAGGGGATTCATGTTCTGAAAATTTTCGGAGTGTTTAGCAAATTTTCCAAAATAGAGAACCGCGTTGGAAATTGAGTGTAGTTTTTTTAAATGGGTTGTCATATGGGCTAGGCCCCTCTATTTGGAGATATATAAGATAAACGTTAAAGTTTAATTAAAAAAAAAAAAGTACTCTCCGTCTTAATTTATAGTGTTTATTTGATTTTGAGTATAAAGTTTTTTTAAAAAAAAACTATGAAGTAAAAATGAATAGAAGAATGTATAAAAAAATAAATTTGAGAAAAAAAATGTTATGAGGATGAAAAAAAGTTATTTTAAAAAATAAAAATTATATTTTAAAACGCCTAAAATGAAAAAAATTATAATATAAGACGAGAAGGAGTAGTATTCAGCCTAACTTTCCACCGAATTTTTCATGGGAAATCAAATTTCGTTTTCCTGAGAAAAGACTAATAAATTTAGGCTGATGTGTAGAAAACAAAATGTTTTATTCAATTTGATACACCGGAACAAGTACAATAGAAGACATACTTCATTTAGACAGACTCTCTCAACACTTAATTTCATTCAACGACGACAACACTCAAAATGGTTATAGAGCAGCCAAGAGGTTGTGAACTAACCAGAGATTTCAATCGCTTTAACCTCTGGCTTCTTAACCTCCTGCTTCGGCACTGTAACAGTCAACACACCATTATCGATCGCAGCTTTAATTTCCTCAACTTTCGCATTATCCGGCAACTGAAACCTCCTCACAAACTTCCCACTGCTACGTTCAATTCTATGCCATTTATCGTTCTTCTCTTCATTCTCTCTGCTCCTCTCTCCGCTAATCTGAAGCACTTTCCCTTCTTCAACTTCCACCTTCACTTCTTCCTTCTTCAACCCTGGAATGTCAGCTTTGAAGATGTGTGCTTCTGGAGTCTCCTTCCAGTCGACTCGAGCGTTGACGATCGCGGTTGCTTCTTTGGAGAGTTCGGGGAATGAAGCGGATAGGTCTTTGATTGGATCCCAGACGTCGAGCGCGAATGGATCGAAGACGCTGCTGCTCCGTCGGCCGCCGAAGATGCTTGGGATGATCGACATTTATGGATGATCGCTGGTTTGAATGCTTGGAATTGAATTGAGTACTTGTTTAAATTTTCGATGAAGATGCGGTTGGAGGAGGCCGTATATTTATAGTTGTAGGTAGAGAGATATCCGGTACCATCTAGAGAACTCGAGACGCTTTCGGTTAGGGGTTTCGCGAATTTGCGAGAGGTAACGATCGCGACCTCTGTGGCTCTGGCTCGTTCGCGAATCATCCCGACGGTTTTCCCAATTTTCTTTATGACGCGAAGTAATAGTACGGTGCGTTAAGATATGGGCCGGGTTGAAGTTGACTATGATTTTGGCCCAAAGTAAATGATTCGATACCCAAAGCATTTATTTATTACTAGCTCCGCTTATAAACCTTTCTGGTAGGGGTGTGTATGGATCGGGCTTGGACGGGCATGACCTGATCCAAACCCGGCACGAAAAAATCGTCGGGTCACGCTACCTTGCCTGAATCCGATCCGAAAAAAATTGAACATGTCTGGTGCCCGTCCAAACCCGATCCGAAAATGCAAAAAATTTGTGTTCGAACGAGCCAAGTTTAAAAAAAGCTTAGCTCTACCGAAAATTCATTCAAATTTTTTATTTCCTATTCAAGCTCATCTCTACCTAAATTAAGCTTATCTTAATTATTTACATACATATATATATATATAATATGTATATAAGTATATTTAAAAATTGATTCGGTCGGGTCGGGCCGCCCGAGGCTTAACCCGAGTCCGTCCAAATCTTCTCGTATGATATCTTGGTCTGTGTCCAAATGCTCTCGGGTCGGGCCTTGCACACCCCTACTTTCTCGTGTCTACATTTGATTCATCTAAAAATACTGAATATTTTTCACTTAATTTTTTATTTTTAATATTAATTTTTAACATCTTCATTTTTTAATGTTAGTTTTTAATATTTTCAATTTTTAAATTTTACTTTTTATTTAATGGGCCGGACCGGACTCGTTATCTTTAATTGTAAATTTAGTTAATTTTTATTTAATGCACCGGACTGGATCTGTTATCTTTAATTTTAATACCATATTTATGATTAATAGTGAAAAGAGGGGTACAATTGTAATTTTAAATTTGATTAAACACCCGTTTTTAAAGATGATTAAACAAGAATAATATCAATAAATATACACAAACTGGTATGTATAAAAGTGCAGCATATACAAGACAAAGAACACAACTATTTTGTAATGTATGTCGATGAACATAATGCACAGATGACCTGGAAAATCAAAGATTTCCTTCGGACAGCGGGATATGAAATGTCCTGCTGCTATTGTTTGCATTGTTCAGCTCGTAATACTTCTTTAGCCATAGATGAAAAAGATTTGGCTGTGTCATTCATGTCTGTTGTCTTCTGGTTTATTCCCTGTGTATGGATTATGTATAGATTAGTTTCTGTCATCCTGATGATGCAGTAATAGTACGATAAAAATATGGAATATTATACTCGGTAGTTACCTGCAACTTTCTTAGGTTTTCAGAGAGCTTGCTGTGCGCCATTCTAGCTGCTCCAATGCTCGACTCCTACATCTCAAGACAATACTCAGATACAGATACATACACTTGAGACTTTGAATATATTTCACGGAATTTTAAATATAGAAACTACAAATTACGGATGAAACTATATTTCTAAAGGAGTTGTAGCAGTGTCACTCAGTCACTCACTGTCGAGGATGCAAATCCATACTTCTTCTTAATGTCATCCACTGTCCCATTTTTCTCATCTTGTGGCTCTTCTTTTGTAGGGTATTTGTCATTTTTGGCCTTCATACTCTTAAGCTTCCCTGTAAGCGTAAAATCATCAACATCGGGCCGATGATCACAAAGTTCTTCAAGAAGATGGACTGAAGTAGCGATAATCATTAATCACGTCCAGCATTTTGCATTTACCTCTGAAAGCTTGAAATTTGCTCGCTAATTTCTCTCTATTCAGTGAGGGAACTTTGTTTTGTCCCTTGGGATTTTCCAAGATATCATCAAGATCAATATCATCTGCCAAACAAATGGGGCGAGTAGCAGTTCAGTTTGATCTCGTCAATCAAGCAAGTTTTTGACATGAGTAATCATTAACTACATGTAAAGAAATTAAGTTGTACCTATATTTAAGTCAACCTCATCTTCACCAGTGTCTCCCCCTTCGTCCGCATTCTCAAAATCAGACTGAAAATTGGCCATACAAAATATCCTTTCTAGTTTGGAAAGAGTCTCTGCTGAATCACCAGCTTCTGATACAAGGACATGCTTGGTTTTGCTTCCTGTTACGTCTTTCAGGACTGAACTAAATATGCCCTACGTATATACATTTTCAAAGAGTCAACTTGGTAAACGAATCTATGATACTGAATTTTGAAGCAATTCCGTTGAGCAGAATAATTACTTTTTTCTTTTCTTTTTGAATTGCTGTATCAACAACAGTCCTTCGCGAAATGCGTTTTTGGTTTACTTGGGAAACTAATGGCAAGTATCTGTACGGAGCAAAACTAATATGATTCCTCAGTGAATTTATAAACAACAAGTACACAAGATATAAAAAAGAAAATCAAAAGGCAAGGGAATACTATCGACGTGATGTTTTTTTTACAAATGAGTACAGTACCTGAAAGTTTGTGTACCCTGCAGACTGGATAAGAAATGTATTCCTTGGTCACCCCTAACCTGCATAAAAACGGGATTTCCTCAAAGTTTGATAAAGGGAAAAAACTTTCGTCTCTTAAAATAAAGCAATTATGAAACACTGTACCACTACTAGATCTCCTTCTCGAGACGAGCATATTGAACTGTTCGTGCCTACACCTGGTTTTAAAGTCGGGGTGGCAAAACCTCTAATGAATGTTTCCTTCATGACGCTTAGACTAGGAAGTGACCTAAGCAAATAAACAATCCATATAACCTTAGCTTTTGATGCACATGAATCATCAAAAAACATAATAGAGCGGATGAGCATCATCGATTTTTTTAAACATCTCTGTCATCTTAATATCCATTCGTTTATCATCCTGCAGTAGCACCCCAAATCTTCAGGTAAATAACACAAAAGGCTGTTTTTGTTTTTGTTTTTGTTTCTCTTTTTCCTTTTGTTCTCTCCACCATCATCTTTCTTGCCGCAGGCTTCAGAATAAGCAACTTAATATATCCATCAATTTATCATACGGGTTGTAAATAACAGGTATCAACTTTTTCTTGTAGGGTAGTAACCGTTCATTCACCCACCTGATTTCAATTTTTCCGCTAGTGTGAAATAGTATCAGGCCTTCATCGTTTGAGGAACAAAATGTGGATGCCCAGCAGCACGAAGATGAGCTGAATTTTCTTTTATAAAGCACCTTCTTAACTCCCTGAAATTGAAAGAAGAGAAAATAAGGTTCGGGGAGAATAGAGACATGAATTGTATATATATGTTCTACCTGTAGTATATGAGTCAACGAATAGACATAAACAGCCTTCTCAGAGCAAAACAAAACTGATAACTGCTTTGGTTCACCATTCTCAAGAGTCTCTTCTTTAACGAATCCGACATCCATAGTTGATCTGCTTTCTTTAGTGCAATGGCCATCTAACAAAAAAATGTATCCCTTTGTTACCCATTGGCATTTCATATTGTAAAGACCAATAATTGCTGACAATAATGGTTCGTAAATGTGAGACAAAATAATGAAAAATGATATAAGATCTGCAAGCAATACCCAATACTTTCATAAAAAGAGCTTTGGATGGTTTATTTGGCTGGATGGGATTTGTGCAAACAGCATTCCCAGAATCACAGTCAATTGTCAAAACTGACGAATCTTTTGTTCCCACCACCAAAACATTCTTTTCAAAACCGTGGAAGTTGCATCTTTTGAACTGCAGAGAACTAATGCCAGTACATATCTCACTTGAGATATGTTTTTCATATATTAAAGTTGGCCCATCAAAGTCTACCACTGACACCTGGGGAAGAGATAAGTAATGTTCCCAAGGAAATGATTACCTCAACAAACTGAGCCATAAGACATGAAATGAATAGTAGTAGGTTGCGGAAAAATAAGTACACGTTGATTAGTTATAACTTATAAATATGTTGTTTAGGTTTATGGGCTATCTTACATATCCCTTGTCAGACCCAATAGCGAAATGGTTTGATATCTGGCATTTGCTTATGCAAATCACTGAACCAGTAACGTTCCAAAGTTTAATGCTCTGCACTATGTGGCTACCCCCTTTCTTGGTATTGACTGCCATAACAAATGAATTGTAATGGATAACACTTAGAAAGCTTCACATAACGAGATAGGGTTATCATCATCAAAATTCATTAATTTACCTTGAAGAGAAAAAAAACCATTATCTGTAGAGAATGGCTCAGGCTTAAATTTGAAGATGTTTATCTGCATGGCTTAGACAGAAATACAAACATAAAGCAGCAGTAAGGTGAGACAGGACTCATGGAGTAAGTATATTCAGTATCACTCACTTTTCCAGTTTGATCTCCTGAAACAAGAAGTCCGGACTTCCCTTCGTAGTACAATGCTGTTATTGCTGTATCATTTCCAGAGGAGTCTTCATTCTATTTGAAAAGATAGAGAGTATGAGAAGTGAGAAAAGATGTGCATAAAGTGATATCATCTGAAACAGTGTAGCAAATCCAAACACTTTCACTTGCGGACCGTCGAAATAGGATATAGCTCCATTAATACAAGATACTATAATGAAAGATACCACTTCACTAAAACTGAAATTTGGCATCAGAGTGTATCAATAGAAGGCAGATAAAGAACTATCAATCTAGAGAGCACAAAAAGCAAATAAGTTTGGGGAGAAAATTTTGAGAAAATGACTCGCCTGTTGTTTCAATGACACAAGATGAAGTAAAAGAGGACAAGAGACATCCCAGAAGTTAATGACTCCATTACTATGGCCTGTTATATACAGATTTTGTATCTTTGCAAACCCATCAAAGTGAGTGGAGCTGTTATGAGTTCCATCTATCATGCTCGTATCAATAGGAACAAATTGTAAATTATTCTTCTCCAAAAAATTAAGAGCCTGCATGACCAAAGAAATTACTTGTGTCACCCTCCACTTAAATACCCGATGTCACAATTACTTGTATTAGACTAGGATGCAGTACCTCCTCTGTAGAATCCGGAACACTCTGTTTGTTTGTGATCATCTTTGCTGCAGTTATGACTGAATCACCAAATGGGAGCTGCAACACAATCTCTCCAGGGAGGGAGGGAGGGGATTTTAATTGCGACTGGACTAGATATTTTTCAACAGCAATGTTATCATAAACATATATATGACCAGATTTTCCGAGGAGAAGAAGATACTCTTGTCTGGGTTTATTTTGGTCCACCGTGTTTGATATAACCTCCATGTCAAGGCATACTTCAGGCAAATGAAGCCCTAATTTGGTCATACGTGACTCGGTATTCTCATTCAACAACAACACCTGCAATGCAGTAACAAGATTCTATTGAGTAGAAGTGCAGCAGTACTTTCACTACACAAAGATCATGATATGCATCAATTGCATCATCAAGTAAACAGATACAAGAAAAATATATAGGCTGGAGCTGAGTTTCAGAAGCTACACTGCTCAAGCAGGATATTCATTCTAATACGATCACCCAAAATATCTACCACGTGTAAGATTTTGTTCGCCTCATACCATGGACACGAGAAACATCAATAAAATATAGGTTTAAAGAATGCCAATACGCAATATCCCAGTACCTGTGGCGGGCTCAACGAGCTAACATCTGAGGCACCAATAATATATAGCTTACTGATTTTTCCTTCACCATAAGCCCATTTCAGTGACGCTATAGGATTTTTCTCGACCTTATATCCCAGATTAAGTTTGCAGATTGGTGCACTCTGCACAGGAAGTATATCCTGCGGCGAAATGGCTTTTTGTCCTACGCTTGAGGTCGTAGGAATGTCCCATATGCTTAGCTCTCCGTTACTATAACCAAATACAACTTTACTTCCCAAAGGGCACACCCAACATGCAGAAGTCACTTCCTTACTTTCCTTTGACAGCTGCAAATAGCTTTTTGCAACTAATAAAATTGCTTTACTCTCTTGAACATCCCATAATGTCGCTAAACCATCCTTGAAAACTACAAGAATCCTGATCCCAACACAACAATAGAAATAAGCAATGTGATCACAATAAGATGATGAAACAAAGACTATGCAGTCACTACAACAAATAGTTAAGCAGTTTAGTTTGTCGAGACTGTTTCACTAGTACATATGCAGAAATGGAGGATGTATCAATTTTCATGGATTATTTCGTGAACGACAACAAGGTGCTGCTAAACACAAGCTCATATTGAACCGCCAATCACTCTGCAGTTCAGGATTCAGCAAATAAGACTTCCACAGCAGTACCGACCATTGTATCACAAATGATTTGGAAAACGAAGGATGAGGGAACCATATAATTACAATAATTACCAGGGTTACCTGTTGCTTTCAGACGATGGCTGTTGCAGTACTTGCACAACGGCACAGCCACCTGTAACGTCAGTTGGATGACCTACATGTAACACACAAGATGAGAAGTGAAACTAATTGGGAGAAGGATTGTGAAGTTTCATTGCATACACATGATTTTTACATGCTAATTATATATTTACAATTTCACATCTAATTCTATAGTTTCACTTTCATGTTGGCAAGACTCGTGGTGGACAGAAATATAGCACAATATCTTACCGCGTGACGCATAAAAGGGTATAGAGTACTTCATCCGAACCAAACAGCATGCTTCTGGGTCAAGCTTCAGAACTGAAATATTGCCCGAAGTGTCCCCAACATACCTTCATTGTGGAACATTAAAATTGTAAAATATTAAAAGTAAAAAACAGCTTTAGGAGTTATTAAACAAGTCAAAACTACAGAAACCTACATGTAGAACGTATGATGAAGCACTGTGAATGATGTTATTTCTTCTTTCAAAACTTGCACATGAGACAAAAACTTGCCTTCAATATCCCACACCTGCCATGAAACTGGTCATGTTTCTTAGTTCATACATATAGTTTAGAGTTTAGACCACGTGGCAAGAAGGTAGTTTATTGAGATCCTTAAAAAAAGACGGCAATTTCGTAGATGAGTGATGAAACCTGCCTCAATATGATTATTTTCCGTCACATTTAGTAGTATTCCTTGATTTCCAATGAACTGGAGTCAAGAGGGCAGTATAATAAGTAGGAGGCGCATCAGAAGTTATATTGCAAAGTCGGAAATAGTAATAAATTTAGGATAAGTAAAATGAAGCCGAACCTGTAGAAATTTGCTTGGAACTGTCTCCTCGGTTTCAAACAGGAGTTGGGTGTTCCTCGGTCCGAATAATTTAATTTGGCCATTCCTGTTCAAAATGGTTTCAAATTTATGACAAAATAGAGGGGTTCAGCTGTAAAAACCCAACATCCAAACAAGATCAATGCAACAGAGAATGTCATAGGAAGAATGAGTTAAGTTTTCGAGTTATGGATTCACAAATGAAAAACTTTAACCACTAGGAATGAGAAATCATAAGCAGAAGTTACTGTTATGAGTCAAACATAGCATCTGTATATCCTTTATCAGCTTAGGCATGGTGCTAATATTCTACTGCCAAGGAAATTTTGGTGCCAATCAATTTAACAAGAATATGAGTGCCGAAATTAAATATTTTACGCAGGAGTCACCTGGTTGAGACTGCAAGTATATTCTGCACTGAATCATAAGCAAACTTGAAGGACCCAGCCGGAATCCCATAATGGAACACAGTGCGTGGATTCAGATCTTCAGACTTCAAACCATCAAACTGTCCTCCAGGCTACCATGTATGCCACAAAAATAAAAATAAAAGCAATTACCAACTACGAAAAGAAGGATCACAAAGACACCTAGTGTTCGAAAAGTGAAACAGTTGTAATTGTATATGTGGGCACCACACAGTTTCAGTTTACTTAAAATTTCTTTTCGTCCCTTCAGCTCTGGTTTGTTTCATCTGTTATTTGTTATTATAATATTCACATATAACTAATGTTCCACCTTAGATCTAGTACTACTAAGCCCTTCAAAGCATTTGCACTCCCCGGTCAAAAGGTCGGTGGGAAGTAGATATCCTGGTGTCAGCAAACTGACCTATTCTTTCAAGACACCTGTCCCTTATTCATAACTCCATTCATGTACTGACATGACTTGTACATAATTTCATTAATTAATCTAAAACCCACCAAACTGATACTACTAGTACTTGGACCTTGAACCATGTGGCTGGAAGTCTACACATAAATGAAGGATTTTAAATTGGTTCTGACCTATACACCACACCACAGGGCAGAAAAACAGTGTACCGTTAACAATGGATTTGCTTGAAATTTAATTCAAATAACTTGAAGCGCACTGTGTACAAAAAGAATATGCTGGCCCACACCACATCAGGCCCATCACTAACACAAACGGTTCAATCGACCCGACCCGACCCGTATATTATCCCTGATCCAAACCTGACCTGACTTCATGAATCCCCAAATTCCATTCAAAAACCGAGTCACCGAGTCACATTCAAAATCCCAGACTTGAGTCTAAAGCGTTTCAGTCTTTCAGACAAAAATGAAAATCAATGCAAACTTCCCATACAAGTTTCGTTCACAAAAATTCAACGACCGGCAAGTCTCCGATCATCAATCCGGCTTCAATCACTTCTACTCTAAACCACTAAACGACAGTTTACAATTTCACCGGAAACAACTAAACTTTGACCAGATTTTTCAATCCACATCCATCACCAAAATTCAGAAGCAGCAAATAAGCACGAAATTAGCGAAAACAAGCGGCATCTGCTACAACAGTACATACTTGATACTTCCACATACCTTCTTGAGCGAGGCTTTCTCTACAAGCTTTCGCACAAACATGGCTTCCGATCGTAACTAGTTGGAACGGCAGAACGATCGGATTTTCAAGAAACTGAGTGTAACGACGTGTTGGTTTGCTTTGAGAAAATCGCCGGAGAGAGAAACGGTTCGTCTTTGAGTGAGTTAAAGTTGAAACCGTTGAGTGCAGTTTTTGGTTTTTGCAATAAAATAATAAAAGAAGAAGAAGAAGAAAGCGACATCAAAGCTTTTAGGCATTTATTAGACGGACGGTGGAGATTGGGTAAGGAGACACGTGGCGGTGGATTAGGTCAAAAGTCGGGTCCATCTAGATTTTTTATTAAGAGAAAATGGGAATTGACTACGTCAGTTTGCACAAGTAGTAATGGTCTAATAATCAGTTTTTGGTCTTTCATCAAAAGAAGTTAAAAGTTTAAATTCTCCTAAATGCATTCACGCTTTGAGTTTCAATTTTGTCCGATAATATTAAAAAAAAAAAAAAAGACTACGTCAGTTTTTGGAGTTTTAATTTTGCGATGTCACATTATTGGAAGGTTCTGATTTTTAGTTCGCATTAATGTCATCTTTTAATTATTATTCAAAATGGGATCCCCCAAATAGCCAATGGGTGTGAGATTCGTGTAATAGTAAATTTTTTCTATTTTCGTCTTATTTTTTTCATTAAATTTTAAGTGACAAATATTTTAATCGTACTAGTATCTTAGTATATGATTTAAACCAGCTATGTAATGTGTTTTACAACACATAATTTTCATTTATTTATTTCGTCAATTTAGAAGGAGATCACTTGCTGCAAACTACTGCATCTTTCAGTTATATAAATATATTCTCGTATCAAACAGGCTCACTTATCTCCTCATAATTTTATAGAATATGATAATTTAAAAAAATCTTTTTTAGCTGCAACTCAAATTTGAGGTTGTTTTCGGATGCAAACAATACCAGTGATATGTGTATATGGTAAGAATTCGATTAGACCCAATGTGAGCAAAAGTATAGACTCACAAGTCACAATAATTGTTAGTATTATGATTGATGAGGCTGATGTTGATCATATGTAATCAAACAAGGTATGTAATCAAATAAATCAGGGAGTGGGATCTGCTTACTTGTTGCACAAAGGTGTGGCTGGTCATGAACGGGACCCAATCCGGTACAAGTATTTTCTACTACTAAAGCTTAGGATTCTACAATGTCATGGTCGGCTTGGTGTAACGTGTATCGGCTTGTCCCAAATGATTAAATCGGAAAAAATAATGAGTTTATTACCAGAAATCACTCGTAAAATACGGATTTTTCCAATAGCCACACATAAACTATAAAATTACCAATAGTCATCCATTAAAATATTTTTTTACCAATAGCCAGCCACATAAAAATAACCACTTCAATAAACACCCAACCATCGAAAAATAATTCATAATTCATAAAAAATAAACTTAAAAATATTCAAAACTTTAGAAAGCAAGTATAAGAAGCCGATCTTTTAGTTTCATATTTAATAAAAAAATTATGCCTTAAGAATATTTTTTTATAAATTTAATTCGATAATTCACAATTTTACTAAATTTTAGCACAAAACTTTTTCAAAAATATAAAAAAAATGGTTTAATAGTTTTCAATTACTGTTTTGAACTTCTCTGAATTTTAACATAATTTTATTTGTTATTTTTTATTGAAAAAATTGTTGATGGGTGAGTATTTATTGAACTGATTATTTTTATATGAGTGACTATTGGTAAAAAAGTATTTTAATGGATGACTATTGGTAATTTCACATTTTAAGGGTGACTATTGGAAAAATTCATATTTTACGGGTGGTTTTCGCTAATTAACCCTAAATATTAATAACTAAATTTTAGGAATAAAAAGTGTTTACAACTAATTTACTCTAATCTTTTTACTCAATTTTGTTTTAATATCGTGCAGCAACACAAAGGTTTGATATTGTGACAGAAGTAGTAAAATTGGTGTACTACGAGTGATAAAATATGATAAAGAACTGAACAAATTGTGAGGGGGAGTACTAAAGAGTGAGCGAGTTTCAATGGCCGAGGCGACGCAGGACCCGAAAGCAGCGGAGAGGCTCACCTGTAACGACGACGATGACGACACATCA
>JAWWMW010001037.1:39525-53271 GCA_035048345.1 Echeveria elegans
TCTCCTATATATAATTCGAGAACCTCATTTAATTAATTTATGAAAATATTATTAGTATTTTTACTAAAATGTTTATTTATAAAAATATATTTCGATTTCAAATACTAAAATATTCAATAATATATTATAAAGTTCAAAAAAAGGGACTGTGCAACAAATACTAGTATTTATAATTAATGATGAAGAAAAAATTGAAATTATAAATTTAGTTTTGATTTCATGTCCGTTTCGTAATTTTTATATGTTTAGATTAAAAAAATCAAATAAATTAAACAAATAAATAACCACAAAAGCAGAGCAGCCCAGAAGAAGACAACGACGACGAAGAATCGAAGATGATGGAGCGGGGAACGCAGCAGCGCCACCGCCACCACGGAATCGACACCGATACCGGACTGATAATTCCGCAACATCAACATCAGCAGCGGCAACAGTTGGGTTGTCATGACGGATGACCAAATCGAGATACTTCGTAAGCAGATTGCTGTGTAATACTATCTTGTGCGATAAGCTTGTTGAGATGTAGCATCTCCTCTCAGCGCGATCTCTTCGGTATCCTTCCTTGATTTTGCATTTTAGGGTTTATGATGTTTGATTTTTTTTTTTTCCATATTAGCTGCAAATTAAGGTTCCCTAGTTAGCAGGAAATGTGAACTTAAGTTTACTGGACCATCATATTGCTAGGTTGATTGCCGTTGCTTCTGCATATGATTACAGAGTCAACTAAAGTCATGTCTTCTGCCAAGTGTTGTATGTACAAATGAGTATGACAAGGTGTAGTTGATTGCTGTTTCGTTTCAGTTCAACTGAGCAAGCTGAATAATTTTTATACCTACAGGTGTTCGAATTGGTAATACATTTTGTGATCCACTGATAATATCTTCTAGACATAAGATCTCTGCCAGACAACGATGGGCTCTAACTCCTGCACAGCTGCGCGCATCCTTAAGAATGTTTTTGATCAAGGCAATGGGACTCCTAGCAAGCAGAAAATCAAGGATACAACTTCTGAATTAAGCCAACATGGTCAAGTTTCTGAAACAAATGTCTATAACTGGTTCCAGAACCGTCGTGCCAGAGCAAAGCGCTAGCAAGGTGTTCCAGCTGCTAGTAATAATCAGACAGATGGAAGTAAAGAATTTGACTAGTCTAAGGAAACAAAAGAGAAGGAGGAGAATTTTCAGTCTCATCAAACTCCAACGTCAGTACACGATGATAGTTGCTACCGGGCTTCAGAAATGAGCTCGGAGCTGCATTCATTTGAGCCCCTCTCAGGTAAAACCGATGCTATGTTTTCATCTGGGGATGACTTAAAACCTTTAACCACTTTGGGCGACATATCTTTCTAGGACAGCATCCTATCAAACAGAAGTATGTTTTCCTTCCTATTCTTAACAAGAGGGTAAAAATATTGTAGGATTATATTAAAGCGGTAACTGCAGAACATGCCTCTGCTTATATTTTTTATCTGTTCGATGCAGGAGTAGACGTTGATGGAAACTTTCATCCATACCATCACACAGACGACTACCATTTGATGGGTTGACAAAAACTTTCATTCTTTTCTTTTCTTTGTATATCCTTCTCTTATTTTTTTTGAAGGACAATGGATGTTCCATCAAACTCGAACTACTTCCTGTTAGTATGATCTTGACATGTGAGATCCAGGAAGTTCTCTAACCCTGGTATTATATTTTAGCGTCTTTTTACTGGCTTCTTCCCTGAGTAACATGTAAGTTGTAACCGTTTTTATGAAAGCCGGGCTGCAAAAGAATGTAGTGGTTACCAACCGAGCAACGAATCGATCAGCTGCAGGCGGCTTAGTTCTATTTGGCATACAAACGTGACCGAGGATGAGTACCAACTGAAGCTACTGATTGTACGGATCGACAAGGTTTCCAACGAATATGAATGAGAATGCACATGCCTATCTGCATAAAAATCAACTGATGCAATTGCTCATGTTAAAGAAAACTACCGAAACGATGCATACCTTTAAAAACTGAATACATCTCAAATCATAGTATGTGTTATACATCAGAGTTTCGTATCAGAAACCCGTTTATTTTATATAATACCAAGAATGAGACACACAAGATGATGATAAATTCCATCCCAAACGTAAGGATATAAAAAAATGATTTTAAGAAATCAAGGGATTGCATAACGTACTCCAATCCGTTGTAAGATTGTGCTCCGACAAGAAGGGCAGTCTTTAAATCCATTCTTCTTGTGTTGAGCATTGCATTTGGTGCAGAGGACTTGATGTGCGCATGGAAGGAAGACAACCGACATCTCCTCTTCAAGACACATAACACACTCCCTATGGCGCATGACACTTGCTTTACCGTTGGTTGTATGAAAACCCAGAGCATTTTTTGCCATGACTGAATTCTGGGGTTTCCGTTCAGTAGGAGATTTTTTCAAGCCTGTCTTTATCGGCACATGACTCTCATCAATTCCCCTTCTCAGAATAGCTATGCTGTTAGAATCCGATTTCAACTTTAATTTGGAGATTTCTCTTTGTAGCTCTTGCATATCGTCTTCATATTTCTGCAACGTGCTTGCTGTTTTCGAATTGATAGCTTCTTCTTTTAATTTTCCTGAAGCTTTAAGCTGTTCAATATCATCTCTAATTGAAGTAGCTTGCCGTACTAGCTCTTGCTTTGCTTTTACTTCCTTGGACCATTTAACCTGAAAATTAAATTGTATAGCTAAGTTTGGGACTTGTCCTGACCACCAGTAAGGCCTACAACATGACAGGAGTCTTTTTTCAGAACCAAAGCATAGCAAGTAGAACAGAAAAAGAAAACCTTAATTCACTATGACCCACAGAGATGCAGTGATTCCACAAGCCTGCATCTGCTTTCGAGCTCACAAATAAATATGTAACTGTGGCTAAGGCCTTAGAGAAAAGTCTATCCTCATGTCACAACTGTCAGATGGCTTCAATGAGAGTATAACTTAAATTATATCATCGACATACCTCAAGACGACTCAAACTGACTGTAGCCTTCCTCAACTCTTGTTGAGCTTCAGCAAGCTTAAGCTTTTCAGCATTTAGATCATCTTGCAAAAAACCTTTTTGCTTCACATATGTTTGAACAGTTATCAGTCGCTCTCTCTCCCTTTCAAAAGCTTCTTGACAGTTGGCAGCTGATTTTACAGCTTGAAGCTGGGCAACTTCCATTTCTTGCCTCAGCGAAGCATTCTCTGTTTCCAACCTTCTAATAGCAGAATTTGCAACATTAACTTTTCCGTTCGTCTTGTACACTGCATTTCCCAATTCAGTAAGCTTCTTGGCAATATTTTGTTTAAGAGATTTTCTCTCCTGCTCAAGCCTTTCTGTTTCCGCCTTTTCCTGCCTCAGTTTGTTGAGCTCAGGCTTGTTTTTGTGCAACCTACACGTTGCCTGCGAAACTTTTGTGTTGGCCCACTCCGACCACTCCTTGAGGTTGTTCTGCCAAATTTGTGATCTTGTTGTAAGTTGGAAAATTATTTCAGTGTCAAGATCTCGACCGGCTGGTTGCTCCTCTATTTCTTCAGTCGAACACTCATTATATTTAAAAATATTTACATCAGAATGGCTGGTTACTGAGGCCTGAACAGGTTCTTTTTTCAATCCAGGAGAAAAGGAACAATCGACCTCAGAAGCGTTGAAAGAAGCTGGGCAGGTAACCTCCGGTAACGGAAGTATAGCGCAATTTGTTCGTCTGACTCTCACACTCTTCCAGCTAGGCATCCTGCGTGTTTTATTTGTGCCTTTATGTCCACGATTACGCTGCCCTTTACCAACGTGTATCCACTTTTGTCCAAGGGTAGACACATTTTTCATAGTGCTCAAAGGATGGGATTTTCTATTGCACAACTTTCCTTCTGCGACGAACTTTTGAGGTGTTCCGGCAGCAGCAACAAATTGGTCAACAAAATTTATTGTGAATCTTGTTTTTCGCATATTAGAATCTTTTGTATCCTGAGCAGTAAATCTAAATGTTTCATGTTCTTTGATTAAAGGGACTGGCAGCTCCGGTTGGATGTTTGCAGACGAAGCAGGAAGTTTAAAATTCAATGATTCACTGAGGGTATCCAACTGACTCTGAGTGGAAACAGAGGATCTTTCGCTAGGGTGCCCATCTTCTAAGGGTTTATATTGACCACCAATCACAAAACATGCATGCGACACATCCATGTCAAAAAATAACAAATACCACAATGCCTCCGCAGGGCTGAAGATAGGCCTAACAGCTTGAAGGGCATAAACAAACTCTGCCAATAAATATTCCTTCAGTTCATCCAGATCCTTAAACAGGTATCTTATTGACCGTTCCAAGTCTTGACAAGTTTGAAGAAATGCCAGGGAATTGTCTACTATATTCGACATCGTGTCTTTATTGCCGTAACAAATGCCTGGCCTCATCATAGCCTTCATAGCAACTTTTTCCGAGTAACCACAGTCGACTATCTTTTTAATCGCACTTTTGAGAGTCGCATCCATAACGTTCAAAACAAGTTTACGAAGCTCACTTTCTGCAGATTTATCCCAGTCACCCCTCTCCGGAATACATAAACTTGATTCTTCTTTAATTTTGCCAGGGAGTGCAAGTTCAAGTTCGGCAGATACAGGATCACAGTCGCCACACACTTGGCAAACACCTTTCTCGCAATGACTTGGAATGCACTCAGGTTCTTCAACTGGAAATTGACGAGGGAAGTAACTTTCTAATAAGGAGTCATTCTTGGTGAAGTCAGACTGCGGAATCTCAGCTCGGAATTTCCTCTTTTTCCTACTCACCTTATCCATTACCGGCGAAGTCGCTTCGATGCAATTAGTGACACTAAATTGTGCAACCATTGATTCCTTTATAAGACTGCAAACACATAACTGCCAGTCAGTGCTTATACAGATACAACTTGCCCAAACACTCAACAAACTAGATCATTGTTACCATAATAAGAACCAATCCATCAATACAAAAGGTAAACTAATATTTCCGTTTTCTGCAGATCCAACTGTTTACAAATAGAAATTCATACCAGCAAACTAACCATAAAAACGAACTATATACTTCAAACAAGTCATAACTAAGTACAATCCGAAAACAGATATAACTAAAATAACAAAATACACTCCACTCAAAACATACCCTACCCTCCCTTCTTCCTTGGCCGTTATAAACTACCACACCAGTACATTTCACCATAACATTCAATTTCTCTTAATCTTTGAATTCGCATGACAGTACTCTACACATCCACTATACAACACATCCCAATACAAAGCCATTCCAGCCAGCACATTCATTCACCAATAATCACCTCAGAAATCAAAATCTTCAATCATTTCATAACACCATCAATGCACAAAGAGTACAATCTTCAACCAATAAAAACCAATACCACAATCACAAATTCAACTAAACAAAACCAAATCCAACAAACATCAAGTCCTCTCCAACCAAAGCCTAACTAAATCCACAATCTTGATCGGAGCTGAACTCATCCATCCAGTCCAGCAACAAAAGTCTAAAACGGATTTAACGAAATCAGACAAGACTAAAAAAATGTTAGATGCGATGCGATGCGATGCGTTGATTGATAAATAACGAATGATCGGATCGCACCGATGTATTACGCTGGTGAGAGGGATCAGCGAATCTTAGCGCGTGACGAGATGAATCGGCGATCGATCGAGACCTCGATTTCCGGATTGCGGCCCTTGTCGCAAATGGCTGTGTCGAATTTATATACATGTTGAGAATGGAGAACAAACAGCTAGTAAGCCTTTTGTTGTTATCATCGGTTTGGTATTGGTTTAATCGTGGATTAAGATGTTCGATGATATGTTAGTAATCGTATCCAAACAAGTTCTGTTGCTTGATGCTCATATAATGCCAAGTAATCTGATAACTTGATTCATTGAAATTGGCCTCCGACCCATATTTTTCTTCACATTTTTTTTAGGCCCCGTTTGGTTGCGGGAAAAAAAGTGAGGAAAGAAAATTTTAAAGAAAAATGATTTCCCATGAGAATGTTGTAAGGAAAATTTAATCTCAATTTGCCTATTTTTTGCATTTCCCCCCTTACAACCAAACACAAAATTTCATTTTCCCTCAAAATTTTCCTTTCCTCACTTTTTTTCCCGCAACCAAACGGAGCCTTAGTGTTTTAAAAATTTCTTCTCATTTTTCTTAAATGGAAATTTTTTCACTCACATTTACATTATCTCTTCAATCTATTCACTTTCCAATCATTCTTTTTCCAACTTTTATCTCACATAATATAATTTTTTTTTAAAAATCGTCAACTAACCATTGTGAATAAACATATGGAACGGAGGGAGTATATGATTTTATTTTATTTTAAAACTTGATTGTGTTATAATTTATATGCAGTTAGTCTAGTTTTTGCTATCTGATAAGCTACAACTTAAATGATCAAACTATTTTAGTAGAAGTCAAAAACATTTATCATACAATGTTTCGACTAGGAAAACTCCATTTAATGTACATTTTTTGCAAAACACAAGTTTGGGAACACAATGGAAGTGTAAATAGGAGACTTTGGGAAGTAAAGAAACTGAATAAGTTGAGAGAATGTAACGGCATTTACTTCCTAGAAATTCTCATTTGATGCCTGGATGAAACTACTTGTTGGGGTTTAGTCGTTACTCTAGGATCGGGAGTGTTAGTGGTCTGTGTCAGAGTGGTCTGTTCCATAGCCCGAGCAGACCATATAACAGGAAAGAACATATGTTTGAGACTACAAATGATCGACATGATCGAAATTATTGAGAGTGTCAGCAATGTACTAACTCGATCCCTATGGAAAAAGTTGGAAAGTTATCTGTTTCCGAAGTCGAAGTAGAGCGTTGAGTCATCTCCTGTATCGTACAACCTTTGCGCACCGCTACAAATCAAAATCATAAGAACAATATCACTTGTGAAAAAAAGTGGTCTGTTTACGACAGATATGTGAACAAAACATAAATCAACTATTTGGATTAACAGCCAATCCTTATAAAGAGTTATAATTCCAAAACAAGATCGTGTTGCATTAAAAATAAAAAACGAGGGTGGTGGTCAAATGGTTGTACTCTTGTCTTAGAATCCGAAATCAAGGGTTCAAGACTCACACATTACACAATTTCTTCATACGGGTCATATTGTGTAAAAGAATGTACATTGTCCCGTGTAACTGTTGTTGATTCTTCTCCTTGCAAGGTATTATAGATTAGTCAAAGATATTGATTTTATACTAAAAATATGTATTATTTGATATAATTTACTATAAGAAAAATACAACTCAAATTATAAAACAGATATGTGAGAAATGGTTGCTTTAATTTTCTAAGTGAGAAACTCTAGTTTGAGACTAGAGTGGCAAAATAATCCATTTAGGTAAATGGATTAGTAAAATATCTATTAAGAATTTGTTAAACGGATTAATGAAATCCATTAATAAGTATAAATCCATTTATGTGTAAATAATGTGTAAATGAATTAATGAAATTCGTTGGACTAAATGGATTTAAGCAACCATTTAAGACATTTTAAATTAATCTGTTTAATCCATTGGATTAAATGGTCCAATCCATTTAATCTGTTTACACTAAATGGATTAAATGGTCTAGATCATTTAAAATCCAATCCGTTTAAAATTCATCCATAATCCATTCAATTCATCCATTTTGTCACCTCTATTTGAGACTGGGGAGATATTATTAATGCACTTTTAACTTTTAAACTGATGAATTCAAGCACAAATGTAATTTAAGTATTGGACATTCAATTGAGTGAGACAGAATACTTACGTGCCTTATATACTACTACTACACATTACATGTTAAACAAAAAAGAGATTATCGAGACATGAGACCCCAACAAATTAAAGTCAGCACATGTTTTTGTGCCATTAGAAGCCTTTCCGAATTAGCTAGTGGATCCAACCTACCTGATGATAACAGGAGTCTCTGGAGCCAAAATTCAAGTTTGAATTCGAAGCATTAGAGAAATGGTTGATCCAATCTAATCTATTTTGATTACACCCAAATAAGTGCATTTCTTTTTGGTACACACTTTTTTCCACACATATGACTCTAATTTCCATGTTTCAACAACCTATTTTTACACCCTTCAAATACTTGTCACAAATCCTCATTCACTGTCACCAATTCAAAAACCCCATCTACATTTCTCTACAAAAAATATTACTCCGTAATTAATATTTTAATGTTTTCATATTTATTTATTTATTTTTACATTTTATTCAGTATTTTTATTCTTTCTGAAAGCATCATTAAATTACAGCAGAAGGGCTGTCACGTGACAGGCGGCAGCCCGGCAACGGGTATACGACCCTGAAAAGGAATTTACGTGAGTCACCCCTCCGAGGAAACCTACCCTACAAAAATACAAAATACGGATCTGATCCAACGGCCTAAATTCACTAGCCGTTAACAAAAATTTTTTTTGAATACACTACAAACATGAACTTTTAAAACACAAATACAAACCCTTAAAACGCTCAATTCAAGCAACCTTGTATTGTCTTTCTTGCCCCAAATCTTCTCTCCCCTTCTTTTCAGGGCACCACCATCACTACTCTCTCTCCTCCCCAGTCAGTTCAATTCAATTTAGGATTATGAGCTCAGCAGCAGCAGCTGGTGAAAACAATCCCAGATCCACAGCTGCCTTAAGAGGTAGTGGTAGTTGGGCATTGTAGCTAATTGCTAGTTTTATTGAAAATTTTTGGTGATTTTGAAATTTGGGTTTTGTGGAGTAGGGAGGTCAGAGATGGAGGGAGGGAAGTTCATGCCGGCTGTGAGACGACAAAGGCGCGCGCTTGGTGTTATTAATCAGAATTTAGCAGCTTCTCGCCCATTGTAATTTTCTATGATGTTTTTTTAGTACTGTGATTTTGTGTTGACTTTGAGCTGACTGGCTTTTTTTTTGTTGTTGAATGGATTTAGGAGGCGGTCTGGCTGTGATAAGAGCTCACATCTCACACACAGACCTGTCACGAGGTTTGAATTTTTGTCATCCATCAACATTCAAATCTTGAAATTGAATCATTATATTCTTTCTGGGGTTTAGGAAATTTGGGCACCAAATTAGAGTCAGTCAGCAGCAGCTGGTGTTATCGGCAGGTGTGAAAAGTTCCGCTTCCGGGGTTGCAAATTCAGTGGGATCGGAATAGATAATAGTGTACATTGATGAAGATGAGGAATGTAAGAAGGTGTTCTTGTCTGTGCCGATGGCATTGGAAAAGGAAGAGATCACGGAGGCTGAGAAATCAGAAGAAATAGTAATGAAGATACATAGATTTATAGATCAGTCAGCTGACAATATTGATCAATCTTGCAGATATGACGACTGTTTGGCTAACTTTTTATTTGGATATTTTTAGGAGGAAATTGAAATGGAAGATGTAAGTGAGGATCTGCTGGTTATGGATACTGACAGAGTAGATGCCAAGGATCCGCTCGCTGTGGTTGATTATGTTGAAGACATTTACTCTTACTACCGAAAGATGGAAGTAAGTTCAGACTAATAAAATCATCCCCATTAGGCTCATTAGAATTTCTTGGTGACATCGAGTTCCGAAAGTGCCACAGGCAACTAGTTGCCTTAATATGCACTGACTCTATGTATACCCTCAACAGAATAAGACGTGCGAGTCACCTAATTATATGGCACATCAAGACGACATCAATGAGAAAATGAGGGCTATACTGATCGATTGGCTCATTGAGGTACCATCTGCGTCAACATCGATTTACACCAAAAATGTTCTAATGTAATCTCAACTCTTGTATAACCTTGAATTGTTGACTCAGGTGCATGACAAGTTCGAACTGATGAGCGAGACATTGTTCCTTACTGTGAATCTCATAGACCGATTTCTATCCAAGCAGTCAGTTGTAAGGAAGAAGCTTCAGTTGGTTGGATTAGTTAGCATGTTGCTAGCGTGTAAATATGAGGAAGTGGCTGTTCCAGCTGTTAGTGATTTGATACTTATTTCAGACAAGGCTTACACTGGACGGGAGATTATTGAAATGGTAAATACAAATAAATTGCTATACTGAACTTTCCGTGAAAGTATGTCATTTGATTATAAGTTGAAATAACCTTAGTGACTTCCTGCAGGAGAGACTGATGCTCAATAAATTGCAGTTCAATGTGTCCTGCCCACACCATATGTATTCATGCGGCGGTTCCTCAAAGCCGCGCAATCTGAGAAAAAGGTCTTATTTTTAGCATCCTTTCCATTGAAGAAATTATATGTATACAATATTACCTCAGACTGAGTTAGATCTCGGCGAACAATGAGAGCTTTGGCCCAACGCGCAAAATCTATCTGACCTTTTTTGTTTTTTCTTTCTTTGATTTTCCCAGCTAGAGCTGATGTCATTCTACTTGATGGAGCTTTGTCTTGTGGAGTATGAAATGCTCAAATTTCCACCATCACTACTCGCTGCATCTGCAATTTATACGGCTCAAGTTACTCTATATGGATTCACTCAATGGACCAAAACCTGTGAATGGCACACAAGCTATTCAGAAGACCAGTTACAGTGAGTCCCCGTCCCTCTTTCAAATTACACCAATAACAGATTCAAGTTTCCATTTCGGAACACAATTTTTTTATTATTGCAGCAACACGTTATAAACCGGCTATATATACCTTGCTTTTTCCCCCCCAGAGAATGCTCGAAACTGATAGTTAGCTTTCACCAAAATGCGGCGACGGGGAACCTTACAGCTGTTTATAGAAAATACTGTACATCAAAGTATGGGTATGCGGCAAAATGTGAAGCTGCACAAATTCTTCTAGAGGCGAAGGTATAGGAGGATACGATCACTGTGTAGTGGAACTGCGAGGGAGGCTGTTGTGATTTATGGCTGCTGGGAGGGTCTTTACTTTTCCACTCTTCGTCTGCACTTCTGGTTTTTTTTTTCCTCATCCCATCAGGTGGGAAGGAAACCATTGAAATTAGTGACTTTACATTTTACATACATGGTCAGAAAATAAAGCTCACACATTGTGATTTTTCATGGGAAAGACAAGTACCGATTTTACGATTATCAGACATGACCAATGATAAACTAGACACAAGTCATAAGGTATGTGAAATCTTGATATTCGAAAATAACTTGCTTAATTTCATTGTTTTCTTCATATGGGGTCACTTGTACGTTAATACAAATTCATATATAACTAGCCTAGACACAATGTAGAAGCAGAATCCCTCGTCATTTCCATCATTCATTTTCTGTTCGATGAATCTTATGTGAGCTTCACTGAATCCCAATCCGGTATGCATACTTTCCAACCCATTCTCAAAAATGGCAGAGGTGTCTGATTTCCCCACTAGCAGACTGCCGATGATTTGACATTGCTATTATGAAAACGAAAATCGTGAGAAGGGGAAGCGCCCTGATGATTCATTTCCAGGGCTTGGTGGAACATCAGCTGAGGGCCTGATGCTCAATAAGCTTGCTGACATTTCTGAATATGCAGAAAAGCACCCAATTTAGTATCTACAACCCGAAAATAAACATTATGAAATTAAAGTTTGAAGATGGGAGGAGTGAGTCAGATAATGGAACAAGTTTTGCAGGTTTGGGACAGGCTTGATAACTTCTCTGCATCATGCTTTTATTATAAAGACAACTCTAATAAGGAAAGCTTTATCTCATCAGGGCTAAACTGAAGAAGCATCCCAATTACAGGTAGAAGAACTTCCACTTCACCTGTTATTTATTGGAAATTAGATCGCAGTAACTGTTGAAGTAAAAGATGCTCTTGATGAATTGTCATTATCTCACATCGCCAAAATGAGGAAGGATGCTATTTATATCTTGGTTATCACCACCACCACAACTCATAAATTTTGGTTTTTGAGTTGAATGGTCGGATATACTAGCTTTTCACAGTAACATTTAAGACTTTGTTCAGGCAAACGGATATACTGTATTATTTACCTGTCTCAAGATACGTCATATCCACCCCTTCCCTTTTCGACATTCTTTCCATATTCCGGAGTTCAGCTTTCAGGATGGCTTCCTGAAACAATCACACTCATCAGATGCGAAAATAAATCACCAAAGAGTTCCAGATCATTCAGTCCTAGTGAACCATCTGACATGCCCTCAGATTACAAAGAGACATGTATTTGGTAGCAGATATTAAAACGTGTAACGAGAGTTGTAAAATCTGATTTTTTTTATAGCGGTGGTTTTGTGAAAAAAATGTTACATTATAAAAGCGGTTTTGTGCAATTTACTCAAAAAGAAAAGAAAGGGATGAAGACCGAACTGAAAGGATGCGTCTCAAAGTCCGCAGGAAAGAATCAGTGTCATCATATCAAGCTTTATTAATGGAGGACCCTCAGGTAATAATGCCCCAACCCCCTACCCTTCAGTTTGTCATCCTTTTATCATTCAATACCTACAGACTACTGATATACTCATGATCATATATTCCTCTAAAGTGGTCTCTGCTCTGGTTGCCATTGTGAAGCTCATATCTCCCATGTTTGCATTTGATTAATTCCGTCTTTTTGAGTTAGCTGCAAGATGTTGAAAAAAAATTAATTTTGCCCGGTTTGTGAGTTTGGGTTTCAGTTTTAAGGGCAAACGAGTTTGAGTTTCAGTTTTGCCCTATTTTTTATAGACCCGTAGCTGCTAACTACGGTTTGTTATTGAGTCGTAGTTGCCAACTACGGTTTTCAATCAACTCGAAGTTAGCAGCTACGA
Source organism: Echeveria elegans (assembly GCA_035048345.1). NCBI lineage: Eukaryota > Viridiplantae > Streptophyta > Magnoliopsida > Saxifragales > Crassulaceae > Echeveria > Echeveria elegans. The sequence continues at coordinate 52,284 of JAWWMW010001037.1, forward strand.
TTTTTTATCAAACCGTACTTACCCACAACGGATTGAACACATGTAAAATTTAACAATTAAGGTTTATTAACAAGCCGCAGTTAGCAGCTACGGTTTACTAATCAACCCGTAGCTGCTAACTACGGGTCATATCGGGATAAAAATCAGGCCACCTCTCTTCTTCTACTCTTCTTCCTTTTTTCTCTTCCCCGCCGCCGCCTTCATCCGCCGGATCCCACCGTGTTTCAGCCCGTTTGTCCCCGATCCGAAGGTAATTACTACCTCTAATGAGTTTATGACGTTTTGGTATAGATTTCGTTAAATTTGGTGTGCAAATCGGTCCGATTATTAGTGATTCATGATTGTGTTCCATTGGTTTAATTTAGTTGATTTTGAAGCTGATCCGTGATTGTGTTTGAATTGTGTTTGAATTGTGTTGAATTGGGTGTAATTTGTGAGTTGATCCGTATTATTCGTTTCGATTTTTGAATTGGACTTGATTTGTATTTTTTTATTTAGATGGATGGACATGACTTGGATTCAATCATTGATGAGTACGATCGAGAATTAATGGAACGATTGGAAAAATGGTGAGGAAGTTGACGACCTTATGGATGTTGTGCCCGTACGCACATGAGATACGCCGATGTTTAGTGATATTAAGGCTTGGAGAGACAACCAGCCGGTCGATGAGTATTTGGGAGGAACTTTACATCACTCTCGTGATGCGCATTATGAGATATGCTTGGGTGCTATGTTCCCGAGCAAAGAAGAAGTCATACACTGCCTACAAAAATTTTCTATCATCAACCGGGTCGAGTACCGTGTTAAGGAGTCAGAGTCGAAATTTATGGTGCTGGAATGCAGGGATGAGAACAATGACTGTCTGTGGCGCATTAGAGTGGCTTGTAAGAAGAATCGAGGTTATTGGGAGATTACTAGATATCGAGGCGACCACACATGTCGTCACAGGGCAATGTTGAAGGATAATGTGCATTTGAATGTGCGC
>JAWWMW010001037.1:55457-67005 GCA_035048345.1 Echeveria elegans
GTCACATACATTTAAATAAAGTCATATACAAATAAATACGGACAAATACGAAATAATAGGAATAAATATGTGTGGATAGCGTGTGTTGTAAATAAAAATATGAGGAGGGGTATTTTTGTCAAATGAAGTTTTGTTTTGTCTTTATCCTTATTTTATTTTATTATTCTATAGCGACGAAAATTAGGATTTTAGCGACGAATTTTTTCGTTAGTGTTTGTGTGTTGAGGATTGTAATCTATTATTATAGTAGATAATTTGGACTGGCTTTTCTGCTACCGGAATTCCGGTGCTGATTTTATAGCGTACCGATATGTGGGTCGGTTTTGTTATTTAACTTTGGAGACAATAAAGAAAAACCAGACACCACTTGGCCAATTATTTGTTAACCCTTTTTCATTTTATCTGAATTTAATTTGTTTTCATTCGATCAACATTTAGATTGAGTTGGGCTTTGGGTGCATTTTGCCCCAACCCTACAGTTCGATTATTATACTGGGAAGAACGTGCGTGGGGTGGTTAATTATTTTATATTATTTTATGATTACTAAAGATTTTTTTGAAAGTTAATTATTTTATACACAAAAGGGGGTTGCTGGTGGAAAGAAAAACGAGTGCATTGGAAATACGTGATAGAATGAGTTTACAATGTAGAAAAAGATTATGAAAGTCCGACGAGCTTCACAGTAATTTAACGTTTGGGAATATCCACGTGGAATATATGAAAGGTATGTGTTGTGAGTTTACGTTATTAGTTCCTTAGACGGACTTGTACTGATGACGCGTGTATCCGCAATATACGAGCACGAGCTGAAACCCTACTAGATTTAAGCTTAGGGGGTTAGGGTTAGGGTAATCATAAATACACGGCAACACGAATAAACATATATATCTATTTTGAAAAACACATACACTACTACGTACCCCAGCACTTGAGTACTACTCCCTCCGTCTCATTATATAGATCTCATTTGAAGTTTGACACGATTTTAAAGAAAATTGTGTTATGTGAGGTAAAAGTAGGAAAGAAAATGAGTGAAAAGTGAATAGATTGGAGAGAGAATGTAAATGTGAGTGAAAAAAATTTCATTTAAGGAAAGGGGATTTATATTTTGGGACGCCTAAAAAGGAAAGGGGAACTATATAATGAGACGGAAGGAATATCAAAAAAGAAAAGAAAAAAACACATACACCAGCGGAGCAGCGGAAACATCGAAGCAGCATGGAGCTCGCCCCAAAATTGATAACTGTAACATGGAGACAAAAAATGATACATAAGTTAGCTAGATAAATATAGTTATCAATTCATATGTTATAAATATATCATGATTTCTTTTTTTCAAACATTTTAGATTGTAGTGATCCAGAGGATGATGGTGGTGTGTCGCTAGGTCAAGTAGATTTACAACTGCTCGTATCGAATACCCCAATCGAGTTGTGGTTGAATCGGTCCTCCGATCCAGTCATTACAATAACTCTCTTATACTTGAAATTCTGATGACCAAGTTGAAGTTTACTAATCATATGATTAGTATTTGTTGATCATTCCTGCCGTTCTACCGAGGTACATATATCTGCCTTATATGTTTCTTCATTATTATGCCATGGATAAACTAAACCAGCCTTGTTTTGTTTCGTTTCTGATGACTTGTACAATAGTTGACGACGGTAGGGAATAATGATATATATATATATATAGTTAACCCAGCTCTCCTTGCATATTATTGTTGCTACTCGCGTGTTCTTTAAGACAAAAGCAATGATGCCCCCTGTAAAGTTGGGTGGGGACTATTGATTTCATTAGTGCATGCCGGCCCTTGTGGTTGATTAAGCACTTATGATATGTTTTAGTTTTAGGGAAACATATCATTCAAAAGAACGCATCTTCTCCTAGTGCCCGATGAAACCCTAAAAATATCATCGTTTGAACCATTACAGCTCCTAAACGTTTTCCATTTTATCAAATCAGAAAAATATGTCAAACAAGTAGGATTCGCATTCGCGTTACCCAGTCACTCTCATGGGGGCTCATGTAAAGCATGATAAAAAGTTCGATGGATGGCAGCTGAATATCACACAGTAGCTTTGCACATACAAATTACTCTTAATTTGATATGGCTAACTAACCACACTTGCGCGCTCAAGGGCGTCTTCAATAATTGTCTACCGATTGTGCTGAAAGTTGGGTACTTGGGCGTTTGGGTACGTAACATCTTATGTCCCATAACACATACAAAAGATATATATGTCACCCATGTTGACATGCATATATATAGTTTTAGTGAAGTGCTTTTGCGAGATTGTTTGGTTATTATTTCCTTCAATACTACAGAAATTACATGGTGGTATGCAGTATGCTTAAGGCTAGAATACGCCATGGTTGATGGTTCTACGTACACAAGCACACCCAAATCATAATTAACTGCTCCTTTCTTCATCAAGCCAATGAATTAAGCTTGACTCGTATCTCAACCCCTACTTCTACTTATCCATATTCACAGGCAGTGATAACCATAGAAAAAATTATTGTTTGATATATTTAATTAGATATTATTGCACGGATTATTGAAAATTAAATCATGAAACACATTGGGAGTATTTAATTAGATACTAGTGTCTACCGATTATTTCCGGACTCAAAATGTAAATAAGCATTTGGCTCCTCGAGTGCAGTTTATATAAAGGAGTGTATTTTTATATCAATAAGGTAAGACCGCCAAGAAGCATTATGGAAAGTGGAGGCCTCATATAAAAAATTTAAACACCCTATAATTGAACTCCCAATGTGTACGGCTAGAGAAACCTATATGAAGAAGCAAGCTATATAAAAACCCTAGGTGGATCACTAAACCACAAGTCATGTCCTTTAAATGGGCACTTCCTTTCCCACTCCATTAAAAGACCAAATATCAAAAAGCAAAGCCCACATTATTGAAGCATTCTAATAATCTAACATTCTCTCTCTAAATGGCAGATCGAGACCGCAGTAAGACCTGCCTCCCTTTAGCACAATCTTCTTCCACACCCTCTTGGTGGGAATTCCATCACCAAGCAACATGTTCCACAACATCCACTACCAAAAGTTCATGGAACAATACGGCTGCTTCTTCCCCTCTGATTGTATATGAAAACTGCAACAATTTGAAGTCATCGCCATGTGATCACGAGGATGCATCATTCACTGCTTCCAATCAATCCACCTTAACAGTCGACGAGCCTTTTCATCAATTTATTGAACATTCATCTTCATCTAACAGCATGATCACAGACCCTACAGACTACAATAGTAACCTTTGGAGCCAGTTTCTCTTGTAAGTAATTCACATTCAAAGCTCGTTCATATGAAAATTGGCATGCACGCCCACATAACTTGGATTTGCGAGTAGTAAATAGATAGATTAAATATATCTTCTAGAAATGATGATATTGAGAGAGGTTTTGCGTAACATTGGTCCTGCTTATGGTCTTGAACTTATTTGTGATTGCATATTGAAATTTCAATTGCACAAAATTACGGTACTACACATAAATCATTCAAAATTATTGAGATGGGTGGCGAGAGCCGAGAGGAATCTCTTTATCAAAATGGAAAATAAAGCTGCCGCCCATAAAGTGTGATTCCAATTAGTGTAATCATTTGGAAAGAGAGAGATTCATTAGGGTTACTAACGTGTGAAACTAATGATGGCATGAAAAGTGTCCTGAAGATTATCGCAATTCAAATGTTCATATTGCAGAGATGTTGAGGGAAGACAGAAGATGCAAGGTGAAGTGAGGGATGAAGTAGAAGAAAAACTACTCAAAACTCTCTCATTGAAAAGCTTCTCCCATGGGATGTTTGAGCCTTTAGCTTGCAGCAACTACTTGCAGAAATTTGACACTCACCAACATGAAAAATGGGATGACAACAATGGAGATCTGTACCCGAACCATGATACAAACAAATATTTGCGCACCTATCCAGCGAATAATAGGTCTTCAGACCCACCATATATGAGCTTAATCAGACTAAGCAGAATTTCGCATATCAACAGCAGTTATGTAGTATGGGAACCAGCAGTGAGAATTCCGACTTTGATAGTCATAGCTACGTTTTCAATCATATAAGGACAGCAGATTATATCCGGGAAGAAAATGGCCAAGCTGATCCAAACTTAGGAGCATTGTTTCATAGAGGAAGTAACATTGGTAACCAAAATGGCTTCACTCCATCTGTCTTAAAGTCTCAAAGTTTCTTGGAAACCAGGAACCAGCAGAGAACTGTAAGAATTTATTTGGTCCACCTAAATAGTAAGTAGACCGCAAATAATAAGCTAGCACTTGTGCACCTCTCTCATCTATAACTTTTCATCAGACTATACAAGGTATCAAAGGACAACCACCAGCATCTACGAATGACAGAAAGAAGAAGAGATCCAACGATCTTCCTCAATGTAGCAGTAGCTTGAAAAAATTGAAGCATGAAAGCAGCAGTTCCAGTCCATCAACTGCATCTTCATCTGCTAAGGTACTCATACATCGTTTCTAACATGATACATATATATACTGTGGTTCTTTGGGTATAAGGTAACAAATGAAATTCATCAAAAACAAAATATCATAATAATTAAACACATAAAATCATGCAAGCAGGCGAGGGACACCACTCAGACACCAAAAGTAAAAATTGCAGCTGAGAAAATCTCAGCTCTTCAGCAGATAGTGTCCCCTTTCGGAAAGGTATACCTACACCGATGAAAATTTTGATCCCAATCATAAATATATTATATTATTGTTTCACTTTTCATAATATTGTGTTTGTGTCTTGCATTTGATATATATCAGACTGATACAGCATCTGTACTCCAAGAAGCCATTGGATTCATCAAATATCATCAAGAACAAGTGCAGGTAATTAGTACTAGAGAATAATATATAATATTCAACTCAAGAACAAAGTCGATCACGAATTAATCATCTTCTGCATACAGCTGCTGAGCAACCGTTATTTGAAGTCTAGTGTAAATAAGCTGCAGATATATTATCATATCAATAATCTATGAACCTTTTATCATCCGACGGACTCATATTTCTTCAGGTTTACTGAAATAATTAAACATGATATATACAGGAAGCTTGGCGGGGTACGGATAAGAAGGTTTTAGACCTGAAAAGCAAACGACTTTGTTTGGTTCCAACCTCCACTATTCCTCACGTTTACATGGAAAACGCCGGACCTGATTATTGGCCAGCATACAGAGATTGCATGTTTAGATGATCTCAGTTTTTATGTGCAAACTGTTTTTTTTTTTTGGATTTGGGCAACGGGCATGCACACAGTACGCACCACCGTCCACCATGACCATACAAAGACTCCTTCCTTTTTTGGACCAGAGTGAGTTGGGCCAACACTTCACCGACTTCCTAGCCTTTGTGCGTTCGGCCCTACAGACTGTATTTGTAATATGCTTTTGGCTTTGGGAAGAGTTAAAAATTCACTTTAAGATTATTGGACTGTTGTCGGATGATAAAAATAAATAATAGCGTGAACTGTGTCAAAATTATGCAATATGTACCTATTTTGGTTTTATTATTTTTAAACATTGAAGTTTTTCCACAATGTGGCAAATGTCCAAAGATGCTACATAAAAATAAAAATAAAAAAAATGCTCACTTAGACCATCACCCACAATGACTAAAAAAAGTATCATCCATCCATCTCTCTATTCTATTTTATTTCTCATTAATTCATGTTTCATGTTTCATGCTTCATGCTTCATGCTTCATGCTTAATTTGATCATTTACATCCTGATAATGACTAACACACACAAAAAATCATTTCTCTCACTTATAATCATCAATTAAAATAATAAAATAATTCATATATTTACTAAAAAATTAATGAGTTGCGATATTGGTAATTTTTTCATGATCTTTTTTTTATCTTGTTGGGATGTTCTTAGGCACACTACGATATTGGCTCTATTTGGGCCGCTACTAATTATATTGAGAACTAGGACAGCCTTTCGCTCTGGGCCCAAAGCGAAGGCCCAAATGTTATACTACTAACGAAGTTTCAAAATTCTAGTGAGAGTCGTCACAGTATCGAACATCGAAGTACCAAAACTGATACCACTTGAGAAAACCCTTTTTTTTATACAAATTAAACATTACTCACGTAAACTTTTGTCACTAAATATACATTAAGAGGATTCCGGTCAGTACATTAGCTGATTACCAGTTTGACAGTGTCATAAATTTGGACAAAACGAAAGCACTTAAATGCATCATCATATATACTGTCATGATGCAACACGTTAAGAACCGCATAGGGCTATAGATAAGTCAAGGTTAACAGTGTGCTCATTCGCAAAGGAGTACGTAGCTGATGATATAGCAGTCTCGCTTGCTTCACTGGACGAAGATGCTACGCTTTTGTTTGTTGAGGGATGTACAAGCGACAGGGACAGTGATAGCCCTAGTGGTTTGTCGCAAGTACTTTCACTGTTTCTAGTCGCGCACATGCGCCTTTCATACGGGTTTGGCCAGTCCCCTGTGTTTGCTACCTGTAAAATGAGTAAATGTGACCATGAGAGACTTAAAAGTCCGCAAAATGAGCTGCTCAACTAGACATGAACTTATCAGCCGACCCATAAAAAGGTTTACTCAAGGATTTTCGCTTTTTTTAAGGTGAAGTAAAAAAAAATAGCTAAGAGAGCCAATAAAGAGAGTGCCCAGCAAAATGAAGGGTAGCTACTGATGTTCAGACCTGCACACAAGTAATCTACTGTTCAACACTGCAAAATGCAATACAGCAGAATAAAGAGTACTTTTACAGCTAGTGTAAACAAAGACAACACCCCTTCTGATTTTCTGAATTCTAAAGGGTCCCAAGGCCCAAGCATGAGAAAGGACCACAGGAGTAAAAGAATTTTCACTGAACATTGCTCTTCTTATTCCCAGAATATAATCAGGGTTACGCAAAAGGACAAACTGATATTGAAAAAAAATACTCTTTCTTATCTCATATTATAGTTTTCCTTTTCATTTTTGACATCCCAAATTATACTTCTCATTTTCTTAAATGAAATATTTTCTACCATCACAATCAATCTATTTACTTTTCTTTTTTTCCCTTATAACTACTTTTATCTCACATATCTTAATTTTCTTAAAATTTGTGACAAACAACAAATAAAAACTATATATTGGAACGTAGAGAGTAGTAAACAATGAATAGTGGTTGAGAAAGTTGTAAGCAATTCTAAGTTTGTTCTGGATGATAATGCATTTATTCCTCTATCAAAGAATTTGACCATGGCAATTGGCAGCAGCTACATAGCTGTACAACACTTGAACAAGGCTAAAGTTTCCTAAGTGTAGATCTTATTTGTCAGTCATTTTAATGACCTGCTTCTGCTTTTGTGCCTAAAACCCACCACATGTGTCATGTGTACTACTAAAAACGCCACACATTCAAACCATTACATATGGAATGAATCAATGTGATACTCCCTGATAACAGTTTTTACCCAGGCTTCCTGCAAAGCTCATTTTCAAAGTAAAGGTTGAAGGGAGGTACATTATTATTTTATTTGCTTTGAATTTGTTGAATGAAATCAAATCAGTGAGAATAAATAGGCTTTAGTTGACCTACAGTGTATGGAGTATGGAGATTCTAAACAAGCTCAGATGAGTTGACGGATCAAATAAAGCAAGAATCATACTGTTCAAGAAAAAGCTGCTAAAAGAGAGAATTAAAAGTTTCAATAATTAAGAAGTTGTTGCCTGTACCTGAAAAGTATCAGATTCTTTAACTGGAAATCCCAGTGGAGGGTTGATACTACGGCTCTTGCAAGGATGCTGTGAGAGAAGCATGGTAGAGGAAAATGATGGACCAGCAGTTACAATGAATGCTCCTCCTTGCCTATGAATGTGATGTAACTGATCTCGATTTTCATACACACATCTTGCACCACTCATCACACATCTGGCTCTGAGGAAAACAACAAAAGGGATTTTGGTAATTGGGGATGAATAAAAGAGCACATTTTGAAAAGACAGTACAAAGGCATAGACTTGTGAAAGAGGCAGCTCCATCCCCTATACTGCTGTAAGTATCACTTACCTCTTTGGGGGTGTATTGGAAACTGAGTTGTAAGTATTGTGTGGATCAGATTCTGAAGTGGTATTTGGAGAATGCGCATGCAAGCTCATTAGATGAGCATCATCTTGCTCCTCATCTACATCTACATCTGCATCTCCATCATGATCCTCAAAAGACTGTTTTCCATTACCAGCAGATTTCATATCTGATATCATAATAACCAGAAAATGTCTAAAGGTTAAGAGTCATTGTACTACTGCATCACTATCAGCAAGCAGCATGCACACAAATTAAAGTTGAAATCAGGTAAGGCTTTCATGAAAATATGTTATAAGTTGAGGAACTAAAAGGATACTGGCATCTCCATCGCATCATATGAGATATCAACACATTCCCACAAAGATGTACACCATTATTTCAATGAGAACTGCTACATCATTTTTGGTTAATGAATATTATATATACACTTTTTCAAAAGTGAAATCAAAGAAGAAAATTTTCTTTTTCATGGCATGCTCCCACAACTCTAACAATGATTTTATTCAGCAGACAAAAAAACGACTCATGAAAATAGACATTTACAAATATGTGGTGGTTGATTGTTTTGTACGTGCAGTGATGGAAAAGAATTTTGAATACCTAGTTTGCTCAGATCACTCCTCAGGCTTCTGTACATCTGATCAAACCCCAAAAAAGAAGAAAAAAAGTCAAACAAAAAGAAAGAAATGAAAAGAAGAAAAGAAAAGGAAAAGCCATACAAAGCAGGTAGTCAAGGTCTCAGGCCTCATCCATAATTGAATTTACTTGATCGAGGTGTGAACAGTACTCTTGAATTGCTATATTTACAACTCGGGATAAAAATGATGATACTCCAAGAAGGTAGCAACGAAACTGACCTGAAGATGGCTCTTGACATGGGCTATGGTGAGTCCTCTTACATCCATCAACTGCAGCACAAGTTTTGGAGTTGCCTCTATAAAAGGAAAGTTTTGGTGAAAAACTGTTACTAAAAAAAGATGGTACTGAGCCACTGGGTTTGTAGCTTGTATATTGCTGTTTTGTGTTCCAATGAGTCACAAGTGATACTTACTCACTTGTCCACCAAGTCTATCAATAGCTTGAACAAAGCATCTGTGAAGCTCAGGTGTCCATCTCAGACGAGGAACTTTAGATCTCACATACTGTCTTACTCCACCACCACCACTTGATCTTCCACAGCTCCCCATTTCACACCTCAAGCTCAATAAAGACAGCTCCTTGAAATCTCTGAGCAGCTTTAACTGGATTGATCACAAAACCTTCATGAAGAAGAAAAACTGTTCTCTCTCTAAAAGACTAAAACTCAAACCTGAGTCTCTCAGGAATTACTATCTTCTGAAAGGTCTTCTTAAAATCTACTAAAATAACCACCTGCACGTTGCTTGTAATTCACCTTCTGGTGTCAAACAAAAATACAACCAAAAAGTTTTAGTGAATTTTTTAAAATCAATAAATGGACGCAGAGGAAAGAGAGAGAATGTATGGCGGCCTTCATGAGGTAGAGGATTTCTCGTAGAAAGAAACAGCACACGTTGCTGATTAAAATTACCATTTCAATGTGTATATATAGACAAAAAAGAAGAATAAGGATGTAGCAGGAAAAAAATTCTCAGCTCAATCACACTGCAGAGTTTGGGTTTTGTGGCTGAAAGTTTAATTCCTTTGCACAACTGCTTCTTTGACCTTTCCTCTCTCAATCTTTCTCTGTCCTCCTGTCATGCCTGATTGCATTCTTCTTCTTCATCTCTCTATCAGATTCATTTACTGGGATTTACATTGTACTCCTATGTCCAAATTGTCTTCCTTTCATAGTAGGACAAAAATCCAGTCAAAACACATCTTTACCATTCTTCTCATATTTTTCTTTTCACTTTTTTAAATGAAATTTATTTTCCTCATATTTACACTATCTCTTCAATCTATTTATTTTTCATTCATTTTTTTTAACTTTTATTTCACATAACATAATTTTCTTAAAAATCGCATCAACTATCGAATGAAAACAAAAATATGACACCAAGGGAATACTTTTCCAAATATAAAAATTCTTGACAATGATTTTCAAACAATTTGAGTATGTGGTGGAACTTTTTAATCTTTTTTGTCATGGGCTAGAACATGGAGTAGTAAAAGACTACTCCCTCTGTTCTCTTTTGTTCTTCCTACTTTCCTATTTGAATGTCCCCTAATGTTCTTCTTATTTCATTTTATGACAATTAATTCACTCTCACAATACACTCTCTTTCCTACTTTATCTTTTTCTTATTTACTTTTATCTTATTTTTACTCTTACACTCTTATTATTTTTTAATTAGTGTGTCATCAACTAAACTAGAAAGATCAAAAGCGGACAAAGGAAGTATAAGTGAAGAAGATTGAAACGTAAAACTTGTTGGAAGGAAAAAAAGACTCCGAACTGGGATAGTTGGTTTGTCTATGTAGGGTAAAGTGTAGGGTAAAGATGTGCTGTAGGATTATTTTTGTGGCAGTATATAGGGCAAAAAGTTTGGGAGTTGAATAGTGTAGACTGTAGATGAGATGAGTGAAGAAAAGCTCTTGGGATGCTGTACTGTACTTTGTGATGATTACATGTGGGCAGAAATCTGAAAAGACACAACAGCTTCCTGCTAGGCAAATTGGTAACACATGCTACTTACTATGCATGGCTGTTGATGAGTACAGTAATGTGCATGTAGTTGAGCAGATAATGTATAGAAATATCATCATGCAAAAGCTTAACTTATCGTTTTATCAATACAAAATACTTTCTCTGTCATTTTTTATTCTTTCTACTTTTCTATTTGAGTGTTCCATAAAATTCTTTCTATTTCTTTTTATAGCAATTAATTAACTCTTACAATATACTCTTTTTTCTATTTTATTTTTCTCTTACTTACTTTTATTTTATTTTTACTCTCACACTCTTATTATTCTTTAATTACCGTACCATCAATCCAAATAGAAAGATCATTTCATGACGGAGGGAGTAAATGCTTAGAGTCCTTTTAGGTACATGTGTTTGTGTTGCCATTTCATATGAAAAGATAGGATTAAGAAGGTGATTCATTGTTACTCCCTCTGTCCTCTTTTGTTCTTTCTATTTTTTTATTTGAGTGTCTTCTAAAGTTTTTCCTATTTTATTTTATGACAATTAATTCACTCTCACAATACACTCTCTTTCCTACTTTATTTTTTTACTTATTTTTATCGTATTTTTACTTTCACACTCTCATTATTTCTTAATTATCATGTCTTAATCTAAATAAAAAGATCATTTCAGGACGGAAGGAGTATAATTTAAAACGACATTTATAAATAAAGTATCTAGGAATAAATGTGATTTCATATCTCCTTGAATCAATCAAAAAATTTAGCTTAAAAGTCTACGGTGCTAATAGTGCAATGTTACATCCTCATCAGTCCAA
>JAWWMW010001037.1:116867-128947 GCA_035048345.1 Echeveria elegans
TGTCGTAGGGCTGATCTGCAAAGTCTTTGTCATCGATGCTCCAGGCGGGCAATCTTTGTGGCCCTTTGTCGCAGATGCTATCTTGGCTAAAACATTGCCACACATGAGCACAACACTTCATAGTGCTCTCAAAGAGTATAATGATAAACAGCTGAAAAAAAAAAACTGTACCAACTCGAGGAGCCCAAGAATGATCCCAGTTTAGTTCACGTACATAAACTGAAGCTCTGCACTGGAGTTTCTCATAGTTCAGCAAAAACATTCTCCGCACAGTCACCGAGAAATTGATCATCGTAATCTGCAACAACAGTTTGTAAGAATATTGGTTTCAAGGAGTCATGGCAATAGTCCTAAAGTAAACTCAAGAACGAGGAAGATACCACACACGGGTCGTGGACCAATACCAATACCAATACCAATACATGAGACTCTCGGATACATGTGAGGAAGACTGTTTTTTTAAAGAAGATTGAACTGTGCTAGCGATTTATATTAATAATAGATCTTATTCCACACTTATCAACCCATGCCATAAATTTAGATACATAAGGGGCGCTGCAGTAAATAATTGGAAAACCAAGGGTTTGATATACAAATTATTCTCTATATAAATATATCACAAATACCATTCGTAAGAGAATTATCGATTCGTTGACGAACGCTGAGAAAACCCTAAAATTCAAGCCATGTCATCCTAGCAAGGTATTCAAATTTCAAACTGTTTATCGCTGCTTGTTCCATGCAACGATTGATGGGGGGTTGAGAATTTTGATCGTTCGATTACAGGTGGAAAAGCTAAGCCCCTGAAGCAGCCTAAAGCTGAGAAGAAAGAGTATGATGAGGTAATTTAACTATCAATTCGAATTTGATATTTGTTTTGTCGTATATGCATGTATGTGGAATGTTCTTTAGAGATCACAACTAACTGAGGACAGAATGATATAATGTCAGGATTTAATAAATGCAATGACTGATATCATGAGAGAGGAAAAAATAATAATTAATAATATTATTATTGCATTTATTAAATCCAACAGCTTGTCAAACAAATTATGTAATAATAATGATTTCGTTATGATTTTGTTTAATATATTTTTTTCTCGATTTGAGAGTATTACAATCATCGCTCATAGAGCACATAGCATATTACAATATATCTCATAAACCCTATCTAAACTTCTTTGGTAGATATATATCTTGCACAACTTTGAAGCACAGACCGCATCGGGCGCCTTTTACCAATGAAGATCAACAACACACAACTAGCATCGCATCACTCGAGCACGAAAAGAAATAACACCTCCACACCGAAGCGGGAGAAAGACACAGCGTCCACATCATAAGGGGACTAATAAAGAGCTCCTACTCATGATGAGAGGAGAATGACCAAGCATAATAATAGGCAATGAAAAAGAAATGGTGGAGGCCAGGAATTGAACCCTAGACCTAAGAGTTTCATGTCTGAACTCTTAACCAACAGACATTTCACAAATTGAACGCTAAATATCCTTTAATATCTTATCATCGGTATCAGTCTTGTTCTCGATTCAATCAGTCAATGTAAGAAAATGAATTCATAAGATTCACATAAGAGCGGGACAAATAACATCTTCCACATGCAAAGTGGAAGGAGCAAAGGCAAGAGAACAAAAGCCTCGAAGAAATTATAAAAGAGTCAGAATTCGAATTTTGAACCCTCAAAAAATATGACAGACTTCTCAACTAATTGACTAACAATAGGTACAGTCAGCCCCTCTATAACAACGCCTCTTATAACAATTTTGTCGTTATAACATCCATCTTGAACCATTACCGTTTCAAATTTTCCTTATAAAAATTCTCGTTATAACAGCCTCTATCTTTTTTTATATAACATCTACATATTTTGTCCAAACATTTTGGAATGTTATAGAGGGTTGACTATACATGGTAGTCCTCGTCAATACTCATGGCAATCCCACAGGTGCCGACAAACCGGGTGTAACCGGTGTCACCCGACCCCAACATCTATCTATTCATCTTGTCCCTCCATTTGCGTGCAATCAACGGTTGATATTAAACGATTGCTTTTCGGGGTTTGGATATTTAAATAATTTAAATGAAACGTTGAGCAAGAAACCGCTTGCTGCTTCTGCTTCTCTCTCACTGTGTCTGTGTGTTGTCTGATTTTGGGATTTGTTTAATTAAAAAATCAGTTTTTCTTGTGTTCCATGTGAAGGCCTTTGAATTTGCTGAAACCCATCTGGTGTGGTTCGGTGGTGGAATTCAATTATTGGAAATTTTTTGGTAGATTTTGATGACGAATAGTTTGACCTAACTTTACGTGTTGTTGTTAGTTTGATGCTTTAGCTTGTTTGTTTGTTGTTTCTGAAGGCTGTGCTTTGATTGATTGCTGAGATGGAGAGGGATTTCATGGGATTGAATTCTAAGGAATCTGCTGTTGCTGTTAAGGAAGAGGCTTCTGATGGACTCAGGGATTCAGGTGTGTTGTTGATTGTTATGTTACATGCTTCTTTTCTTTTTTTGAAGATTTTTTTAGTTGAAATTCGATTACTTGATTTCTGAATTGGAGATAGGCTTTGTGGCTTGATGTTAAATGAAAGGTAGTTGTTTTAGGTGTTGTTTCAGTAGAGGTTGTATGATGATGAATCTGTTTGATTTCAGAATAGATCAGTGTTTGTGTTTGAGCTGAGACAGTTGTTTGAGATAGTATTGAAGTATTTGTATAAGTATCTTCTTGTTGGTTGTGGAAGTAGCATCCTTTCGGGGCTTGGTTCGATCTATGTTGAGTTTGCCTCAATGGAGTTGAAGTAATTGTTTGAAAATAACTGAAGCCCCGTCCACATGATGTTTTGGTTAATTCCAGTGATTGGGTTTTGTTCTTTTGGTAATCTTTGTTTAATTAATAGGTTTGTGTTCTTATGAGCTAGTGTGCTACACTGTTACGGATGCATAAGAAGAGTGTTAGTTGGTAATGGCTTAATGAGTTTAAGGATTTTTGGATCTGTAGTGCCCACGAAAGCTCCAGGGGCACAGTGGCCATTCACTAACAAAGTTTCAGCACTTCCCCATTTCATGCGCCACATGTCTGCTCACGAAGATAGTACAAACAAGACTGCTGCTAGTCCAGTTGCCTCTTCTGGTTTTGCTCAGGTTTGAATCCATATTATGCTGGTCTTAATTAGTTTTTTGGAGTTAGGCCACCATGGATTGCCTCTCCATCTATGTTATACTCTCAGTAACAGATCTGCATTTGATTTTCATTTTATTGGCAGAACTTGGCTGGTTTTCTTGCCAAGCCATCTCAAGCTCCATCGGCCGCGTTCATTTCTGGACTTGCTGATCCATGGTATGGATAATTTCAATCGGCAGCAGCAGTGAAACACGTCATAGTAACTGATATCAATCTTAAAACATTTCTCATCTAGGAACAAGTCTGTTGGTTCAACTGCTCAGATGACTATTTTCTACAATGGTACTGTGAAGGTCTACGACTCAATCACCCCAGAAAAGGTCATATACTCTTTCTCATAAGCTCGAATGCCATGTTTGTTTTTATGGGGGTACATTGTCTTATAAATTTTGTGCAGGCTCAAGCTATCATGTTTCTTGCTGGGAACGAGTCTTGTCATGTCACAAATGCTGGAGCCCAAGTTAGGCCACTGACGTCAAAGGTCGACGCAACCGATGTCTTGCCTTTGAACCAAGTAATAAATGCACGGCCTTCGTCAGCCATCTCAAGCCCTATGTCTGTGTCTTCTCATAATGGAGCTCAATCTGTGAGCGGTTCCACCAGCACTGATGAATTGATGAATAATAAGCCGGCAGCACCTGTTCTGTTTGCCCCTGACTGCAAAATGGACCCTCCAAAGCCAATAACAGCTTTAGGTTCTGCCGCTGCTGCCACAAGCATGATACCACGCGGTACGCCTTTCGCGCATTCACCGCAATGATCTTGTATATTAAGGTCCAGTTTATATAAAAAAAAGGTTTTGTGCTCACTAGTTGCGACTGATTATCATGCAGGAATCCCTCAGTTCCGCAAAGTCTCCTTGGCTCGCTTTTTGGAGAAGCGCAGGGAAAGGTAAAAATTTTCTGTCCATTCCCTCATATATCGTGTCAGTTGCTTTCGTAGAAAGTACCATACATAATTCGCAAATTACCTTGCTGCCTGCCGCACACCTAAAATTAGAACGCATCATACAATGGTGCATTGTTTCGTGATTTGTTAAATAGGTTTAATAACTGTGCGCTTATTCGATAGTAACACTTTATTCAACTTCTTATACCCTGCAGAGCAAAGAATGCTGCACCATACAATGGTGCTGAGAAGCGGGAATGTGCTACTTGAAAATCTGAAAGAAGCAAGAAAAACCCTCAAGAGTTATAACCATATCAAGCTTGACATCTAATTGAGGATTGCTGCATTTTGAATACATATCCTTGTAGGATGTAAGTCATTGATTTTCTATGCTATATGCTTGTATGATCTCCTTGTATCAAACGCTATCAACTTCTATGTAGGCCATTATATATAAATAATGCTAGTAAAAAAATTGTACCCTTTGAGAATGGATGTCATACTTGTTTATTGTTACTTGCAAGGAAAGGCTAACACTAACTAAATCATTGTTCTTTAGCTACTCAGGTCTCCGAGGTTTATAGTTGAACTGAATCATACAACATGCAATTCGGGTTGGACCCATTCACGTTAAAATGGATCATAAAATGTTGTGATATATTAAGCTCACAAGAATCGATTAGATGAAACGATGTCTTTTTGGTATTAAAAAAAGTTTATGAAAGTGTCTAATGATTATTTTTTCCTCCAAGCCAAAAGTAGGGGGGTTCAACAATTTAAACTTTATTTAAAATTCATAGAGCGGCAAGTGTAATTGGATGAATATGTCACTCTTAAATCTGAATCTAAAAACAAAAAACTGAACTACAAACGTTAAACATTATCCTTAAACTCCTCAAATATACACACTCCAACAGGCAACAACCATAAAAAAGAACACAATACAAAAAATGATGATGGTACACAAATATGACCGTTGAAGACACACACGTAGGCACAAAAGTGGCCCCATTGTGTACCGTGTCTCTTCTGCTGCGTTCCCGTCCGCCTAAATCAATGCCTCCAAATCTATGCTCTCATATATGAGCTCAAAATCTGACCTTTGGATAAAAGCCTCCTTCCCAAGCCCGTTTCATTTCCAGACATCATCTCAACCGTCCATTCTCTGACGCCACATTGCCAATCCCTCCGGATCATTTTTCCACTAAACACAAACCAAGACCCACTCTGACTTGACCACATTGCCTCTTCTCTCTCCTTTCTGGGACTCTCTGGAACTGTGTCTGTTTTTTTTATTCAGCCTCTGACTCTGAGGTGTGGAGGGGTTTTTGCTAGTGCTTATTAGGATTTTGAGAGACTGAGGCAAAATATTTTTGAGCTTTGAATCTTTGGTTGGGACTTGTGAGTGTGACCTCAACTACAATGGCTGCTGCTGCTGGGGTTGTGCTACTCCTGCTTTTGGCTGCAGCTGCTTCCACTGCTTCTGCTGATGGAGGTAGCAAGCTTTTTAACTTGAACTCGAACCACTTCTGGTTTTGTTTTCAATTGGTGTTTGTGTATGAATGTGTTCTGACTTGTTGATGTTTTTGTAAAAGTTTGTTCCTCTAGGTTTAGTGTACTCTTTTTAGGCTGTCAATTAGGAGTATGTAGTGTACTTGACTTCTTCTTTTTTTTCATTCTTGAAGCTGCTCTAGTGTCTGAGCTTTGCTGTTGAATGATTGGGTTTTGATCCAGTGAAGCTTGTAGCTACAATGTCTAAGTCTTTTCTCTTGAATTTTATTAAGAGCTCTCTTTACATTGGTTATATATTGCAGTAATAGCACACACTTTAATCATATATTCATTAAAGTTTAAACCCAGTTGCAAGAATCTGATTCCAAAATGTCGTCCACATCACCACATGTCTTTTTGGGGAGCCTGCACTGGTGCTTCCCAGCTCATTGTTGTAACTGTATATCATATTTTTTGAGTCTATGATGCCAAACTGGTGTTGATAAGATCTGTCAAAATGGGTGCATTTCATAAGAGTTTGTCTGCAAGATCTTTTTCTTTTCTTCATGTGGTTTTTGTCAATTGGTGAAACATGTTGGTCGGATTTCAGGTCCTTTTGTGGGTGTCAACATTGGCACAGAGCTTTCGGACATGCCAAGTCCGACTCAAGTGGTGGCGCTTCTGAAGACTCAAAACATCAGACATGTTCGCCTTTATGATGCTGACAGGGCTATGCTCCAAGCCCTTGTGAACACTGGGATTCAAGTAACAATTTCTGTTCCCAATGATCAACTTCTTGGCATTGGGCAATCCAATGCCACTGCGGCGAATTGGGTTTCTCGCAATGTTGTGGCGCATGTCCCTGCTACGAACATTACAGCCATTGCGGTTGGGTCAGATATCTTGACCACTCTCCCTAATGCTGCTCCGGTTCTTGTCTCTGCTTTGAAATTTATTCAGAGTGCACTTGTTGCAGCAAACCTTGATTCCAAGATTAAAGTGTCGACCCCTCACTCTTCTTCCATAATTTTGGACTCGTTCCCACCTTCACAAGCCTTCTTTAATCGCTCATGGGATCCCATCATGGTTCAGCTGCTGAAATTCTTGCAGTCAACTGGCGCACCACTCATGCTGAATGTCTATCCTTATTATGACTACATGCAGTCGAATGAAGTGATCCCATTGGATTATGCACTTTTCCGACCCCTCCCCCCCCAACAAGGAAGCTGTGGATGCCAATACTCTCCTTCACTATACTAATGTCTTTGATGCTGTTATTGACGCAGCTTATTTTGCAATGGCCTATTTAAACTTCACGAACATTCCAATTGTCGTGCTTGAATCAGGCTGGCCTTCAAAGGGAGATGCATCTGAGCCTGATGCCACAGTAGAGAATGCCAACACCTATAACAGCAACTTAATCAGGCATATACTCAATAATACTGGGACACCAAAACACCCCGGGGCTTCTGTTAGTACTTACATCTATGAGCTTTACAATGAAGATGCAAGAAGTGGTGCCGTATCAGAAAAGAATTGGGGTCTTTTTGATTACAACGGAGTTCCTTTATATGCACTCCGAATCACAGATTCAGGGACTGTTTTCGCAAATGACACAACTAACCAGACCTACTGTGTTGCAAGAGATGGAGCTGATCCAAAGATGTTGCAGGCAGCACTAGATTGGGCTTGCGGACCAGGGAGAGTGAATTGCTCTCTTCTGTTGCAGGGAAAAGCGTGCTATGAACCAGACAATGTTGCAGCACATGCCACTTATGCTTTTAACTTGTATTTCCAAATGATGAACAAGATTCCTGGATCATGCTTCTTTAATGGTGTTGCTACAGTTACCACGGCGAATCCTAGTGAGTTACATGTCTACTTTGAGCTCATAGCAGTTTGTCCTTTCTGGTACATTTTTTGACGAGATTTTAATTTACTGTTTTTTGTTTATTGGCAAATTTTGCAGGTCATGGAACTTGCGCATTTCCTGGAAGGTATTTTGAGCGTTAATATTCAATTTTAGTCCTTTCTAGATGTTTGTTGTTTATATGTCAATCTCATTGTTTTCCTGTTTGCAGTAATGGTTTTAATGGCACATTAATAAATGGAACTGTGTTAGCACCATCCCAAAATTACACGTCTAGCACGAGTTCTCAATATCTGTACAAGGATGGTGCTTGGAAGACAATGGTGACTATGGGGGCATCTCTATTTGTTGCATCTGTATTGTAGTGAGATCCGAGCGGACATGTGTTTCAGCAGACTTTATTTTTGGAGGACCGGTTGCATTTGATTTAGTGTCATAAGCTTGATCAGTTTTGTTTTCCCAGCGGAAAAAGCTTTGAGATTTTTAACCTGTTGCTGGTGGTTGGGTTCAGTAGGAGGCTAGTGTTGTTGTATTTGTACAAAAACATTCTGACGAGCCTTAATTATTCAAAATGATTGACTCAAGCCAAGCCAGTTTTAGCTTTCCTGTTTTGATTTAAAGTTTCAAGCTTCTGAAGCGAAGTGTCCATGTTGCTCAAACTTGTGCAGGAACAGTGGAATTTCAAATTTCATAAACTTGAACCCTAAACCCTCTCAGTGAGTCCTACATCAATGTGTTTCAAATTTGACTAGTGCCAAGGACATCTATTGCGATACCAGTTGAAGTACTGCGGAACAGAACAGAATCAACAGATGCACATTACAGTTGGCTGCTAAAGCTTAGTGGCCTAAAGGCTCAACTGCTGTCCTGAAGAGAAGGATGTGAACCTCGTCGATTGAAAAATACAAGAAGCCTCCCAAAGAATGTGTGACATATGATCCAAAGCTGGTTCCTACTACGCAATGCCACGCCGGACCATATTCTGCGTCGAATTCCTGATGCACCATAACAACATAACATTTAAGAAGAGATGAAAAGGCGCTCTTCCATTTCCAGTTTATCATTTCAGCAAAAAGTTAGAAAGGAGGAATCCGTGCTCTTGACGCTCATGTACAGCAATCAACATGGACACCCAAAAATACAGACAAGTGAAAAGCATGAACATTTATTTCACACGAATTTGAAAGCCATAAAAGAGAGACTTGTATATCATGCACCACAGCATTGCATGGCCAAATCATCAATCTACCTGGTTACCATTCGATTCCGAACTGGCAAAATAAATCTGAAAATGACAGACTAGAACTTGGTTTGAGTAGTTAAATAGCACAAGTACTTCTGAAGTTATTTAGCTGTAGTTACATAGGGAAACTGAAGTTCAATCCAACTAATGCTCCTTGGGAAATCAGCAATCTCTTGAATCATCATAAAGACTCATACTTTTCAAACTCATAGACCAAATTGAAAATCAGTTTTGAAACACCTACATCATCTTCAACCACTACAAGTCTACAACTCAATCAAACCATTGAATGGCCAAATCCAAGCAACCCCAGATCATCAAAAACACATCTTTACATCATATTCCAATTCAATACACACTCATGACAAACAAAGTCACTACCTTTTTTAGGGCAAGAGCTATCCGCTTACTGTCCGCCTTCCCAGACTTAGACACAGACCCAATATTCACCTTAGCACATCTGAAAGCCCTCATCTGTAATGAAGCCGGCATGTCCGCAGCTCTCACCCTAATGTTAATTTGACTCGCCGTCTGCGGCGACGGTAGTGGTTTTGGTGGCAAAGGTTGGTCCTTTGAGGGATTTATGGATTTCTTTTGCTGTATGAGACTGTTTAAGAACTTGCTTCTCCTCTCAAGCTCCAGTTCTGCTGTGTCCATGTCGTGAGTTTGTATGTTTTATTGGATTCGGTATCTTCTCATTGTTGAGTTGGGAGGTCAAAAAAGGGGTTTCGAGAATCTGAGTCAGAGCGAGAGTGATGACCTGATGAGTCTCTGTTTTCGTACTGCTCCAATAGTTGTTGCATTCATTTATTTGTTTGTATTGCTTTTTGTGTTTTTTGTTTGAATACATCGACACAACACACAACTGTTGACCGTTCTAGTCTTCCTTCCTGTTGTGTACTTGTTTAATTAATTAGTGTTAATCAAGATATAATGATGTCAATTCAATTGAACTTTAAACAAACAAGCAATTTTGTATTTAATTTGTATGGAACTTCAGTTTTGTAAGGGGAGAGCAAATTACGCTAAAAAAAAAAATTAAATGATTTTAAGTGTGGTAATTTACCATTTTACCATATTATTAATAAATAAATATAATTACACAAAAATAAATAAATAAAACATTTTTGAAAATATTAATAAATTTAATAAAATAGGAATATTTTACATTTGATTATTTTCAATTTGATATTTTTTGTAGTTTAATTTTAAATTTTAAAAAATAAAAAAATCAATTTAAGTGTTAAAAATGATAAACCGGTAAAATAAGAAATTTACTATTTTTTTATTGTTTTACTATTTTGTCCGTAAAATGATAAACGGTAAATAATTGTTTGGATCGGTAGAATCGTAATTTACCGTTTGCCCCTTTTTTTATTGAGTTATCGGTCCATGCTCATTTTAAGGTACTCAATAGAACTTTATAATATGCATAATGGGTGTTTTTTGATTAATGATTTGGGCAGGGCAGGAGACCAAGTTGGCTTTAATTGCGGAGATATTGAGTGGGTGTTGTGATTTGTGACCTCGTTTGGGTCGTCTCCCAACTCTTGCATTTTTCTAACTTGGTTTGTTTTAGAAGTTCCCAAGTTAAGCATAACATATTAGGCCAAACTAGGCCTTGCTAAGGCTTCTCGAGCTTTGTCAATGACCTGAGTTTTTAGCTTAAACTTCAACTATACAATACATTCATCTTCTGTGCTGAAGAGCCCAAAGCTCTTGACAATAATGATGATATATTTTGAGGAAAAAAACAACATATCATGTAGTACATACACGCACTAGGAGTTTAAGACCTCTCCATTCCTGGTGTTCCGTAGATGGAGCATCTGATGACACCAAGTTGGTCATTGCCATTTCCCTGCTTCTCATCTCCATATTTCCATGCCATCCAACAATTGATGACAAAAAAAGGTTAAAAGACAGACTCATCTTGACTATCTTTGCAATGACGGACTCTTGAGGAGCTAGTAGGCTGGCAAGTGTTTACTGTATATATACCTATCTTCATGTTGAATCCACACGTATTTGAAGCTCACGATACTCTTGACACAACGAGCACGACTCACAATAAGAATGCATCAAGCAGTCCCAGCACGGAGATTCCTTCAATCCATATTGCTGCCTCATTTTTTGTGCGATAGAAACATTAGTTGAAAATGGACACCCAACAATGCAAATAATCAGAGTGTATAATGCTCCGTTCACTCCACAAGCTCCATTTAAAATCAGTTAATACATTAAAAACATTACCTTCAATCAAATTTGCAATAAGTCAATAGAGTAGTGGTACGTTGGTTGAAGAGTCATTCATTATTTCTTAACTTCACCTCTTACAAGTGAACTAAAGGACCTCTCTCATATGCTCATCTCCTTCTTCCTCCTTCAGCAAACCGTCCGGCTACCCTGAGCTCTCTCCGGGGCGGGGGGCTTCCCCTCCGCGGAGGAGGTTGCCCTCTGCCTCCCCTCCCCACTCAATTCATTTTCATTATCTTGTCCCTTTCAGTTTAGGTGGCCGCCGCTCATCCCTTCCTTCAATCTGGCCGGCCAATCTTCTGAGCTTATTCCGGGGTGGCTGGCTTGCGGCTCATGCTGAGAACTGTCACAAGGTATACGTTGTGGTGGCTGTCTCCGGTCGCGGGTTGGGGCCGCCGGATCTGGAATTCTGGCCCCGATTCCGGATCTGCGTGTGTGGCTCTCGGATTTGCTGTGCGCACGGGGATGTTGGTGGTATTATTTCAGATCTGATGGGCTGTCGCATGTCTGGGCGGTGCTGCCTCGGCAGGCCGGCGCGACGTTACTCTTCCGGATCTGCGAGCGGTCTTGCTCGGATTGAGTCTCGTATTACGTTCTGCTCGGCTGAAGGGTTCTGGTCGTGGGTGGAGGCTTTGCTTATCTCAGCCTTGGTTTTTGCTCGGATTGTTCCTCCTAACGGCAAGGCTGATGTTGGCTTGGCCTCGTGCGGCGGATTTAGCTTAGCTTAGACTAGATTAACTTAGGTTAGCTTGGTTAAGTCTACTGGTGTTAATTAAGTATTAGTTGTCGGTACCACATGTCTTAGTTTAGTTTTGCTGAGCTTCATTTGGTGTCGGTTTTGTCCCGTTTTCCAGCGTGCTGGTTAATTGAGTCCTCGATATTCTCCTCACAACTCTGTGTAGGAGCTCTGTATTCTCCTCTCTGGTTTGGGTAGGAGCTTGGTATTGTTCCCCTTAGTTTGGAATTTCTTGCCATCACAAGTTTTGTGATTGGTTTCTTAGTGTGTTCTTGATTGATTGTCACTGCTGTGTGAGCCGTAGTGATTAGTGGTTGGTGCCTATAGCCTGAGTGTTCAAAGATGTATTTGTACTTGAGCTATGTCTTCTTGTACTTCTTTGCCACGAATTAATCAATGGAGT
>JAWWMW010001037.1:129047-140142 GCA_035048345.1 Echeveria elegans
AAAGAAGGAAAGATGACGTACGACTTACGAGCAAACCTCCGACTACAATACACTGAACAACAAAAATAGTCGGTTTAGGGCGTTGTAACTGCAACTGGATGATGATTACATAACGAGAGGAGATTAGCGGATTTGATGAGTGGTATACGAATCTGTAAATTTTACACCGATGCGTTGGAGAAAAAAATTCGTATGTGTAATATTTTTTTCAGATGACACTCCACCATTTTAATTTCATATTTAAATACCTTATCTTTTTTCGTTAATGATTCGACACCCTTCATCACAATTAACGACAATTGACCTCTTAATCGTAATTTTAAAAATAATAGAAATCCAATTGAAAAAAAAAAAAATACAAATTGATCCCTCACCACCGCCACCACCACCACCACCATCCCTCCACCGATGAAGGGTCAATTTGTATTTTTTATTTTTTCAATTGAACCTCTACTGTTTTTAAAATTACGATTAATGGGTCAACTGTCTTTAATTGTGACGGAGGGTGTAGAATCATTAACGAAAAAAAGATGAGAGTATTTAAATGTGAAATTAAAATGGTGAGATGTCATCTGAAAAAAGTGTTACACATACAAATTTTTTTCTATAATAAACTCTTATTTTTATGTGAGCTGACAGCTAACCATTTTTTACATATTGAGCCCTAGTAGCGATGGAGAACAGAACAATAATTGAGTCTGCAAGGATACTGTAGTAATTTGATGTTTAAGTTACCACATTTCAGTAATTTTGTAGTGCAAAATTAATACTCCCTCCGTCCCATTATATATATCTCATTTGAAGTTTGGTACGGTTTTTAAGAAAATTGTGTTATGTGAGGTAAAAGTAGGAAAAAGAATGAGTGAAAAGTGAATAGATTGGATAGAGAGTGTAAAAGTGAGTGGAAAAAAATTTCATTTAAGGAAAGAAGATTTGTATTTTAGGACGCCTAAAAAGGAAAAGAGAACTATATAATGGGACGGAGGGAGTATGAGATTAGTCGGCACCAATTTGTCCATTTATATTTAGACAAGTATTCCATTGAATTTTATTTTCTCCAAGACAAAAGTAGGGTTCAATAATTAAGTAGTCAAAACTCTAAAGATAACATTGATCAAAGGGCAGTGACACTCTGAATCAAAAACCAATTACAACCCTAAAATTATTGTTGGTCTCTAACTACTAAACTACAAATAATGTTAACAAATTAAATAAAGAAAAACATGATCTGGCATTATCCTTAAACTCCTCAAATCTGCAAATTCCCAAAACACATTAACAATGATACTGGTGCACAAATATGACCGTTGAACACAAGCACAAAAGTGGCCCCATCGTGTCTCTCTCTCTCTTCTGTTCTGTTCCTGTCCGTCCAATTCTATGCCTCCAAATCTATGAGTATAAGCTCATAAATGAGCTCAAAAAAATCCGACCTTTGGATAAAAGCCTGAAACTGAAACCCATCTCCTCCTTCACAAGCCCATTTCCAGAGTTCATCTCAACCGTCCATTCTCTGACTCCCTCCAGATCATTTTTCCACTCAACACAACTAAAGACCATTTTTTTTTCCTCTATTGACTAGCCTCATCTCGCCTCTCTGGGTCTCTCTGGAACTGTGTGTCCTTTTTTTTTATTTAGCTCTCTTGAGGTGTAGAGGGGTTTTAGTTTTATTAGGGTTTTGAGTGATTGAGCTTCGGGTCTTTAGTTGGGATTTGGGGAGTGAGACTAAAGTATAATGGCTGCTGCTGCGGGCGTGCTTCTTCTGCTTCTGGCTGCAGCTGTTTCCACTGCCTCTGCTGATGGAGGTTTGAAACTTATAAAATTTAACCACTTCTAGTTTTGCTTTCAATTGGTATTTGTGTGTGAATGTGTTCTGCCTTGTGTATGTATTTGTCAAAGTTTATGCCTTTAGGTTAGTGTTCTCTTTTCTAGGTTATCAATCAGGAGTGTATAGTTGACAAATTTGTCATCTTTGAAGCTGCTCTAGTCTCTGAGCTTTGCTGTTGAGTGATTGGGTTTTGATATGGTGAAGCTTGTACCTTCGGAGTTTAAGTCTTTTCTGTTTGATCTTATTACAAGCTGTCATTGCATTGGTTCTTTCAATTGTAGTTCATACTTAAATCATATCCATGAAAGCCAATTCAAGAATCTGATTCACAATGTTCTGTAGTCTCTTAAATTCATGTATTACACAACAATAGTATATATACTTGCAAAATGTCGCCCATGTGTCTCTTTGGAAGCCTGCACCGGTGCTTCCCAGCTCATTTTTGTCTCCTTTTAAGTCATACTCTGTTTTTTGAGGCTATGATGCCAAACTGGTGTTGATAGATCTGTAAATGTGTACAAGAGTTTGTCCGCAAGATATTTATCTTTTTATTTCATCATGTGGAGTTTTGTCAAGTGATGAAATATGTTGCTCTGATTTCAGGTGCTTTTGTGGGTGTTAACATTGGCACTGAGCTTTCGGACATGCCAAATCCAACCCAAGTAGTGGCACTTCTGAAGACTCAAAACATTAGACATGTTCGTCTTTATGATGCTGACAGGGCTATGCTCCAAGCCCTTGCCAACACTGGGATTCAAGTAACAATTTCTGTTCCCAATGATCAACTTCTTGGCATCGGGCAATCCAATGCCACTGCGGCTAACTGGGTTTCTCGCAATGTTGTGGCACATGTCCCTGCTACTAACATTACAGCCATTGCGGTTGGGTCAGATATCTTAACCACTCTCCCTAATGCTGCCCCGGTTCTTGTCTCAGCCTTGAAATTTATTCAGAGTGCACTTGTTGCCGCAAACCTTGATTCCAAGATTAAAGTGTCGACCCCTCACTCTTCTTCCATCATCTTGGATTCCTTCCCACCTTCACAAGCTTTCTTTAATCGTTCATGGGATCCCATCATGGTTCAGCTGCTGAAATTCTTGCAGTCGACTGGTGCACCACTCATGCTAAATGTCTATCCTTATTATGACTACATGCAGTCAAATGGAGTGATCCCATTGGATTATGCACTTTTCCGACCTCTGCCTCCCAACAAGGAAGCTGTGGACTCCAATACTCTCCTTCACTATACTAATGTGTTTGATGCTGTTATTGACGCAGCTTATTTTGCGATGGCCTATTTAAACTTTACGAACATTCCCGTTGTCGTGCTTGAATCTGGCTGGCCTTCAAAGGGAGATACATCTGAACCGGATGCCACGGTGGAGAATGCCAACACCTACAACAGCAATTTGATCAGGCATATACTCAACAATACAGGGACACCAAAACACCCAGGGGTTTCTGTTAGTACTTACATCTATGAGCTTTACAACGAAGATGCACGAAGTGGTGCCATATCAGAAAAGAATTGGGGTCTATTTGATTACAATGGAGTTCCTATATATGTACTCCGACTGACAGATTCTGGGACAGTCTTTGCTAATGACACTACTAACCAGACATATTGTGTCTCAAGAGATGGAGCTGATCCAAAGATGTTGCAGGCAGCGCTAGATTGGGCTTGCGGACCCGGGAGAGTGAATTGCTCTCTTTTGTTGCAGGGAAAAGCTTGCTATGAACCAGACAATGTCGCAGCACATGCCACTTATGCGTTTAACTTGTATTATCAAATGATGAACAAGGCTCCTGGATCATGCTTCTTTAACGGTGTTGCAACAATAACAACAACAAATCCGAGTAAGTTACACATGTCTACTATGGTCATAGTGGTCGACACTTTCTGGCATATTTCTTCTACAAGATTTTAATGTACTCATTTTTTCTGTTTCTCAATGGTTTTCCAGGTCATGGAACTTGTGCATTCCCTGGAAGGTATTTTGACATCAACCTCACAATTAAATGATTTAAATCCTTTTTAGATATTTGTGGTTTAGGCATTGTGTTAATTGATTTCCTATTTTTGTTGCAGCAATGGTTTCAAGGGCACATTAATAAATGGGACTGCTTTAGCTCCGTCACAGAATTACACGTCCGGCATGAGTACTCAATTTCTGTACAATGATGGTGCTTGGAAGACAATGGTGATGATGGGAGCATCTCTACTTGTTGCATCTGTATTGTAGTGAGATCTGAGCGGTTTCAGCTGACATTTTGGAGAGGACCAGTTGCATTTGATGTAGTAGCGGAACTTGTCCTAAGCCTGATCAGTTTTTTTTTTCCCAACGGAAAAAGTTTGAGAGTTGCTGGTGGTTGGGTTTAGTAGGAAGGCTAGTTTTGTTGTATTTGTACAAAACATTCTGATGAGCCTTATTATTCAAAATGATCGACTCAAGCCTGTTATTAGCTTTCTGTTATGATTTGAAGTTTCTAAAATTTCGAAACTCAAAGGTGCAAAAGTTGGCTCATCTATTGCGACAAGAGTTGAAGTACATCGGAACAAAACAGATGCGTGTTACAATTCGCAGCTAAATGTTTATGGCCTAAAGGCTCAACTGCTTTCCTGAAGAGAAGGATGTGAACCTTGTCGATTGACAAGTACAAGAAGCCTCCCAATGAATGTATGACATATGATCCAAAGCTGGTTTCTACTATGCAATACCAAGCTGGACCATAACATGACAACAAGAGTGTAAATTTTTAGTCTTGAAATTCATGTTCTAACAATCAACATGGAATTCCAAAAGAAGGCTAATTCATCAGAGAATTAATAGCCTAAAAGCATGAATATTACTTCAAATGCAGTTTCAAAAACATAAAAGAGAGATTCACACATCATGGGATCGCGAGGCCGAGTCATCTCTACCTGTTTACAGTTCCAGACTGGCAAAATGAATTTGAAAACACAGAAGATGAAGAAGAAGAAGAGCATTTTTTTTGATAAAAATTATAATCTACCAGGTGGAGACACTTCTGTATTGAAAGCATTTGTTACATCAACATCTGCGCTAAATATTTCTATTGTTCCTCTTCTTCCCCGCCGCCCCACCAGCTTAGCGGTAGACCTGCACAAAACCGGGTATGGGCCGGGTTCGGGCCGGGTAGTTTGGAATTTCTTGGCCCATCAATACGGGCGGGCCAAGCCCGCCCGATTAATTCGGGCCATAATCTCTGTCCATACCCGCCCGTATTGACGATCGGGTTGTCCATCGGGCCGACCCGCCCGTATTGATTTATTGATTTTTTAAAATTAGTGGAGCATTTCATCGGGATAAACTCATCAAATAAAAACAGAAACTTCCAACATTAAATTTTGGTTTCAATAAATTAAACAAACGCATCTGAAATATGAAGTACAAAATTCTCATTGATTTTTTCTAAACCGTCTAAAACTATATACAATAGAAAATGAACGAATTTTAATATGAAAACAATATTTGAGTAGCTAAAATGTAACATAGTGATTAATAATTATTGAGAATATCTTGATTCTAGGGATTTGTTTTCTTTTTAGCTCTTTTGTATTTTTATTAAATTATATATAATATAGAAAAAAAATTACGGGTTAGCGGGCGGGCCAAACCGGCCCGATCGGGCTGATACCAATGTCCATACCCGTCCATATTTTGGAGTCGGGCCGGGCGGGCTGACCCGTTCGGGCTGATACAAATGTCCATACCCGTTTATTTATCGGGCTGGCCGGTCGGGTTGGGCGTGCCTGCTCTGTTTTGTGCAGGTCTGTAAGGTTATGATTTTTGTCTAGTAATTGATGATGATGTTGACGCAGGGGAAGAAGATGGAGTCTCTTAACTTCAGTCCCGGCTCGGATAAGCGATTTTGGAGTAGTTTGAGGAGCCGGGTCGATACCCTTTTGGAGAGCAAATCACAGCTGGACCAGCAATTTGTAAGTTTGTTAATTTTCAGCTGCTCCATTTTGGATTGGATCTTTTACATAATTTGTTGAAATTTGTTAGTAGCAGACTGACGAAAAGTCTGAGACTGAGACAGCTGATAAGCGGCCGAGTGAAGATACGACACTTCTGCTGAGAGGATTTGATTCTGTTGCACATACTCTTTCGCAGCTTTCAATCAACATCGATTTTGCTCTTCAGGTTTTCAACCCTTTTTTTTTAGTTCTCAGCGAGATATGTGTTTACGACAACTGAAAAAAGCATTGAAATTTTGAGTGTCATAATTAGACTTTTAGGATTCAATTTTACTACTTGAACGAAGTTTAGCTTTAGTCTTTCAAATAAATTTCAGCTCATTTCAGTTTGTTTGGGAGAGAAGATTGCACCTGATATGTAATTGTGGACTTTACTTTCATTTTTTGTAGGGGACCCAACGACCTAGGGAAACCACCTACCATGACAGACATTTTACAAGCAAGCTTAACGAGTAGACAGCAAAGAAAGTTTCAACATAGACGCATCAAAATATAAGGAAGAAGTAGCTGACCAGGGGAGGAAGAGGAAGCTTGAGGCGGAACATATTAGTGACTATCACGAGGACGATTCGTCAAATGGAGAAGAAAAGAGTACCTCTAATGACATGATGTTAAAGGAAGCTAAAAAACGTGAGTTTTGTGCTTAACTTGATTGATTCATGTGTGTTTGTATAATTGTAAAATGGAAAATTTAGCAAGAGTTTGCTATGGATCTATTTTGCAGTTGGGGGTTTTGATGGCTAGCAAAGCTTCATTCCTGGGGAAAGAATTGAAATCTATAAAAGCTGATTTCTATTTTATGCAAGAGAGATGCGCAATACTTGAAGAAGAGAATGAAATGTTGCGACACGGGTATAGCTTATGGATACAGCCTGAAGAAGATGACTTGGTAATAATATCATCTTATTCGGATTATTTTTTCACAAAGTTAAAAACTTCCGCTACCTTGCTGCGATTTGGAATATATATTAAGTGAATTTGACGTGTTATATTCTGTTCAGGTGAGGCTTCAATTGGAGGCGTTGTTAGCGGAGAAATCAAGGCTAGCAAATGAAAATGCAAATCTAACTTGGGAGAGTCAGTGTCTTTGACAATTTGCTATATTGTTGCTGTAGCCTACGATTTGTCACTGCTATATTTTTTTCCACAACTTTGCAAAGTTTAAGATTTCTAAAATAGAGCAATGGAAGCGAAAGAAGCAGTAACCATATTGTTGAAATGAGAGTTTGTGTTCAGTGAGAAAGTTGGCACAGGCTTGAATTGTGATGCAAGAAGTTATTGAATTTTTTTTGATTCGAAGCAATAAATATGATAGCAAAAAAGTCAAATAAGTGGGGTCACTTTTGCAAAGATTACAGGACGGAATATTAAAAACAAAGCTTCAAACAATTCAAAATCTTTCGGCCTTTGAAAAACACATCTGAAATCTCCAGTCATCTTAGTTATTGAAAAATCCTTGACATTGTGGGCTGGACACTCTCTGTTAATTTGATTCCATCCTTATTTGCTAAATTATGATAAACTTCACACACTGCATTCTTAGGGAAGTTCTTTACCGAATTTAAATTCCAAAACAAATACGCACTGGATAAGAAGTGTGTGACCCTTATTTGATTATTGTTTGTCTGACTTGCACTACATAACAGCCTGTACAAAAAATCAAGTACTGCACTGAGTCCCTCACTCTATCTAAGTCAGCTAGAAGTGGAAAATCATGAAGATAGTAGGAAATATGTAGAAAATGACAGCCTGAAAACGAGATCGAGAGAGGAAGAAAATGGTGGAGAGCAACGGCGAAACAAGGTGAAGGAGAAACTGTTTGTTTCAACTTACATTAACCTAGCAGGAAAAGAAGTTTATATACAATTGGGCTCTTATATGAAATAAATGGGCCTATAATACTAATACCAACAAGTCCCTTTTTATGGCATTTGTTCTTAATATGTATTGAAAAGTTTCACACTTATTTTGAGTTGATTCCTTGCATATGAGCACTGCAAGTCTGCAAACCATTTAGCCTTTCTAACGAATCATACCGAATTCTTCTTTTCAATACATGAAACTGCGAGCTGCCACAAGTCATTTGTAACGGTAAATCTTGGATAAGTGTGAAACTTTTCGAAACATATTTCCTAGAGTACTAAAAAGTATGGTCTAAATATTATCGATCTCGATCTTTCAAGAACTCGAGTTTGTTTTAGATACTACTCCCACAATGAAGTCTCGAAAGTCTCCGTTAGGCATCTTCCTTGAAATGGCATCAAGCAATGTGAATCCATAAGTTTCAGCATACACCTTTTGAATCTCACCCATGTCTACCTCAGCTCTGCTCGCCACAATGCGTGCCAGAGTATTCCTCTTCGGATTGGAACCTTCAACGCTTGCATGCAACATCTGCGCACGTTAAATCACATAATTTTCTAAATAAAAGTCCTAAAAAGCTAATAGGACGCAACTTCTGAAGCTTCCTTAATCAATGCTATCAATCGAGAAAATTACTTACCTTGGCGTAGTACCTAGGCGCGTTACACATGCACTCTATGACCATCTTCAATGCAGTTTCAAACTCTCCGGACTTTTTCCTCTTAAAAATCTAACAAAATTTTGTAAAATTGTATCGAATGCACAAAACAAATTCACATATTCCCTTACAAATGTTACACTATATACTTTACCTTTGTATACTTATGTCCGTAAATTTGTGTATAGCGCGAAAATGTGAGCTTCAGCTGTGGAATACTTCTCTTACAAAATATCTCAAGCACAATAGCTTCGTCCACCGAGCCTCCTGACTTTCCTCCCCCAGTTTCAAAAAGCCTTTTAGCATCACATTTCGCTATGTCTAGGCTCACGTCCTCATGGTGTGCCTTATGAGCCGCTGCCAAAGCCACTAAAATCTGCTAAAAACATACGAAACTGCAAATGTTAAAATATTTTTTTTTTTGCCTCAAAAAGCGTCGAAGATGTAATAAGTACCTTCTGCAGTGGACTTGGGTGCTCGGCGTTAATAATATCCTGATCCAAGTTCCTCCCAAACCTCACTGCGTAAGCTTGCTTTATCATCAAAACATGACTAGACTTCCTTCCCACAAAAATCTCAACCAGCGCCATATAATCAGCTTCACGATCCATACAACTTCCTAAACCCTGCCAAGCAACAACCGCATCTCGCACGTGTGGATCACCAAACCACAGTGTCAAAAAATGGCAAAGATCCTCAGAGACCCTAGTTTCCGCTCTCAGCCTTGAGATCAAGTCCTCACAATACATTTCCCTATAAGTCTGAATGATCGCTAATCGCTCAGCCAGCTTGTAAGATGGAAATAAATGGACTAACATGTAGCGTATCCTATCTAGCCCCGAGTTGTGGATCTCTTGGCAAACCTTGATGATTTCTTCGACAACCGGAGAATGATGGGTCACCAGAGCCATTGTGTAAATGTAATTGAATTTGTAATGGTAACTACACACTGGTATATGTAGTGTAGGACTTTACAAGTCTTCGTCACTTGTCTGATGTGCTAATTGCATTCGAATCACAAGTCACTAAAGAGTAGTAGGAGTCCAACTATGATGATATAGACTCTTTTAAATGCCCAACTTTGTATTGTTGGAAAGAAAGAAAGAAAGATTGGCATGTGACTTTTGTTCAGTTTTTCTTCCTCTTCTTGGAAAATCCTTGTGGAATCTTGCAGTGCAAGAAATTGGTGTTTTGTCAAATTTGATATATTGTGTATTTATTGAGTCTGAGCAAGAAGTCAAATGGCTTAACTTGTGGCTGAAGCAAGCAATGAACTGAGGTCTGAGGGTATATACTGTGGTTATTTGATTGATGTCACCACAAAAAAGGGTCATTAGTTCAAAAAAAGGTAATGGAATGACAAGTCTACAAAGTTGGCTAGTGGGTGTCAATGTAGACATGTAGCGTAGGATGGTGATGTATGAAAAATATCTTCAAGCAAACATTTTCCAAATCCATGTTCAAAAAAAATATTACATTTTAACGCATTTCATTAGATTTATCTAAAGAGGAAAATTAATAAATTTGAAATTTACGGCGTTTTACTTTTCTTCTCATATTTCAATATTTTTGTAAATCTAGAGGACATTATTATAATACACAACATCTCAAAAGTACATTCAAACTACTACTGTATACAATATATTTATAATCTTTTTAGGCTGATCTCGTGTTGCAAACAACGATAATAACCCTTATTTTTCTGAAATCCTAATCTATGTACTCCCTCCGTCCCAATATTTTCTTCTCATTTGGTAGTTGGCATGATTTTTAAGAAAATTGAATTTTGTGAGATAAAAGTTGAAAAGAGAATGAGTGGAAAATAAATAGATTGAAGAGAGGGTGTAAATGTGAGAGAAAAAGTTTTTCATTTAAGGAAATGATAAGAAATTTTGGGACACCAAAAAAAGAAATGAGAAGAAAAATATGGAACGGAGAGAGTAACATTTAAGGGTAAAGTGAATCCGTGACCACTTTTCAACAAAAAAAAAAAAATTAACAAAATTACCAAGTGACTTCGGATCCGTTTTTTTAAATGGGAGTATACTTGTACTTATTTTGTTTTTGATTGGTACAAATTTGTAAGAAGTTGAAGAATGATGTCTTTGGCTTACGAGTTGGTCAAACCAAAATTCTTCGAATTGAATTCGACTTTTCGGTCAAACCCGGAAATTGATTTAATAACAAGATAGGATTCTGGAATTGAATATGGGCCTTGTGTTTCGGTCCACGTAACGTAACTAGGGCAACTTCTTTTCTGGAAAATGAAGCCGAGGATAAAATAGTCATATCACCTAACGGGATATCCAAGATCTTACTTCCAATTCCAAAGCTCTCTCATTCATAAAAATGCAAAAAAGTTTTAGGGTTATAGTTAGATAACATTTAATTGTTTGTCGCATTAGTGGGTACTAGTGGGTGATCCATCGTTCCGACGAGAATTTTCTTCATATTTTAGTTTAATTTTAATAAAGATTTTGAACGTTTCTCTCTATAATTTTATTCTTGTAATTGAAATTTTGAATGCTACATATTTTTTAATTTTTTGAATATAGTTCCATTATATTATTCTTAATTTTGTGAAAACCCGTCATCCTGAATGAGAAATCTATACGTAAAAAATTGGTCAAATACTCGATCCAATACAGTTAATATACGGTCACATACATTTAAATAAAGTCATATACAAACAAATACGGCCAAATATGAAATAATAGGAACAAATATGTGTGGATGGCGTGTG
>JAWWMW010001037.1:140242-151923 GCA_035048345.1 Echeveria elegans
GGATCAGATAATAATCAAGGGACAGGAACAAACCACGCCAGCAGCTTACTTGGATCGCGACCTTGGGCCAGGCCTTGTGTTGCTGGGCCAGCATTACCTCATTCCTAATGCTGCAGAAGTCACTTGCCTTATTAGAAGCATTCTTAACCGTGCCTGAAGTCTGAGATAGCTGAAAGTGATTAATTGAAGTTTTTAGGGTTGATGTATGATAGAGCTACAGTGTAGAGTAAATTGAATAGGAGGATATATCCAAGCATTGCTCCTACTCCAATCCACAGTACCATCTTGGCTTTGGAAATAATACGCGAGACTCAAGTATCTGAACTCCTCCTAGTGATTCTCGTTGGAACTAATGTAGCAGGAACCTACGTAGCGGAAAACAAAGTTTAAAATACACCTTGGTCTTCTTACATATTCTGGTTGGCTGATAAGTTTTATTCGGAACTTGGTTTCTTACATGACTCCAACTCTTTCCTAGGAATTCATTTACGGTAATTGCACTTTGTGAATACATTAATGGTGATGCCCAGTAATCCAGACCTGTCAAACGGATGGGACGGATGGTATATAGCTAGATGAGATCTGTTTATCCATTTAGTAAACGGATAAATGGATATGGATGATAAATGGTAACGGATTAGTGGATAATCCATTTATTTATTTACCATCCATTAACTTCTCTTATTTTAAGGTTTTTCATTACTGGAAATTAAAAGGTCCACCCCAAAATCCATCTGCTACGTTGATCACAAGACATTCCACGTTGCCACTTTCCACATCACAACACTTAGGCATTGCTACTTTCTCGCTTGTAATCCACCTCAAAATTGAACCAACTTGGACTGTCCGCGCCATCTTGCGCGTCGGTTCTGAAACCAAACATCTACTTGTCTAGGCTGCAGCCCCAGTTCAAGAGCCAGCTTTACCTTTCGATCTAAATCGAGTTTGTTATCTTCTTCAAAATGCTTCTCCAATGCTCTCACTTGCATTAGAGCTAGCCTCCGTTTCATCCTCATCTTCTCCATCTAAGCTTTCAGCATTGCTTGAATATCATCTGCAAAATCCATCTCATCTGAAACAGAGAGCATTTGGATTAAAAAAACAAAGCATTTAAATTACCTGTTGGAGAAGATGAAGAGATGGAGACTATTCAGGGCTTCTGTTGAGGCGCTTCATGGGCGGGGATGAGAGAGCAAAGAGGCTGATCATTTAAACTCCTTCATCGTAGCTGTTGGGAATAAAACCCACACGCACGTGGAAACGGCACACACACAATCGCGAAATTAATCCACAGAAATTAAACGAACACGAACACAAGAAATTTAACGTGGTTCAATTGCACACTCAGCAACCTACGTCCACGGACAACTAGGAGGAATTTTTATTAGGATTTTGTTGTACGAATTACAATTCACAACACACTCTATTTATAGGGATGATTAGGGTTTGAATTACTGGACCGAGCTCAGGCCCAATAATAGTTATGTGGGCTTCACTACCCAACAAATTAATCTCCCACTTGAAGTCATGAAACTATGTTCACCTGGACTTCACCTGTGTACTTCAGTAATCTATCATCGGAACGTCATTGTTTCCTCACACCTCTAGTTGTCACCAGCCTTCTTGTCACATAGAAGACTTCGTTGAACCTTCACTCGATTTCAACACACCCGTCATGGCTGAATTTGACACTGACTCGCTCTCCACGGTTCCAACCAGCTCCCACTATTACAGGCACATCTTGTCGGATCCTGAAACGCCCTGAGAACAACAAACACTCTCCATACTTAGCAAGACCTCTTCTGGAGATGTTTCAACAGATGGAAGTCTGGTTCTCCTGACCCACTATCTTCTCGAAATCTTGGCTGGAACACCACTCGTGCTCCCACTGCCACTGATACCTCTGACTAGTCTACATGAACCCTTCCACACTCGCTCAAACTGAATCTGACCTTTAGCTCTGGGTTTCTCTCTTGCCAAGACAACCCTCTCCTGCCCACGAGATTCAGTAAACCAGACTTTGTTTATCTTCTGAACCGGGACGGTCACTCCCTCAGACGATACTCCGACCTTACACAGTGAACCTCTATTGTCCGCAAGTCGTACCTTTTCAAAGTCTCCAACAACCAGATTCTGCAATGCTTCAGTGCTGTGGGTAGCATGACATGAAGCACCAGAATCCACGACTCAGGGATCCATACTGCTCTCTTTACTACAGAGAAGAAGATCGTTTGCAGAATCTTCAGCAATATTCACTTTCGGACACTGATCCCTAAAATGCCCCACCTCCTTACAGTTTCAACACGTTACACATGAGTTGTCCCGAGTCTTCACTTGACTCCTTCTGTTCCCGCTCCCACTACCTCCGTTATTCCTTCTGTCCGACTAACACTTAGCACTTCACCCGAAGACTCCCCGGAACTCCTTCTTCTGACGTCCTCGTCGAGAATGAGATCATGAATCTTATCAAAGGTAAATCCATCAGGCCCCGCTGAACTAGTAACAGTTGTTACCGTTTCGGACCAACTATCAGGCAATGACGATAGCAGTAGTAAAGCTTGAACCTCTTCATCGAACTTAACGTCCGCCGATCCAAGTCTGGCTAAGATCGAATTCAACTTATTGACATGCTCCGTAACTGAACTGTCTTCACTCATCCTTATGTTCAGGAAAACATTGTTTGCTGCAGACGGCTTCTCGTACATATTCGACAGCGCTCCCACTATATCTTTCGATGTCGTCTCCTTCAGAATGTTAAACACAACATTCTTGGTCAACAAGAGTCAGATCACAGACACTACTTTCTGATCCAATCCTACTCACTCTGCATCAGACAACTTCTCCGGTTTGTCACCAGAAAACACGTCCAAATCTTTCTGAACCAGCAAATCCTCAATTTGCATTCTCCACCAACTGAAATTCGTACCATCGAATTTCTAAATTCGGAACTTCCCGTCTTCAGCCATTTCAAATGGCAAACGAGATACACGACACAAATGATTTCAAGTGAGAAAAAATTTCAAGAAAGATAATTCAGGACACAAATTAGCAGCACCAAATAATGCACACAACCCAAAAAATCACAGCAACCCCATTGCCAAAACGAATTGGGTCCACACGACCCAATTGCACAGAATTTATCGATAAAAATGAGATATTAGTAATACTGGTAAGTAATACACACATCTCCACACGTAAGTAAGGAGTAAGGACCCCTCCATCCTCGGTGTTCCAACATTTCAAGGGTCTCTCGCGTTAGAATTTATCGACACATTTCTTCCATAGATGGAGCAGTCTCTTATGACACCAAGTTGGTCATTGTCATTTCCGTGTTCCTCATCTCAGTGTTTCCATGCCATCCTACAAGTCACCAATAGTCCAATTCAAAAGTTGAAAACAGTCTCATCTTGACTATGTAGTAAGTACTCAATAACAGTATTAACTGACTACTTGATTTGTGAATGTTGTTGTTGTGTTTGTTAATCAGTTACGGATTGGTTTGTAGCTATTTCTGTAAGCTTTGTCTTCCTTTCTGTTATTGAGCTTGTTTCTAAGGCTGAAGAAATAATACGTCGCATCTTGAAGAGTCATGTTTTTCTTTATACTTAGTAATCATGTATGTCCATGATTCAGAACAAGTATGCAACAAGCAGTCCCAACACGGATATTCCTTCAATCCATACTGCTGCCT
The DNA here is from genome assembly GCA_035048345.1 of Echeveria elegans. Classification (NCBI taxonomy): domain Eukaryota; kingdom Viridiplantae; phylum Streptophyta; class Magnoliopsida; order Saxifragales; family Crassulaceae; genus Echeveria; species Echeveria elegans. Next base: position 143,934 of record JAWWMW010001037.1, read on the forward strand.
CATTTTGGTGCGATAGAAACATGAGTAGAAAAATGGACACCCAACAATGCATGCAATCAGAGTGTATAATGAATGCTCCATTCACTCCACAAGCTGCATCTCAAATCATTCCATTCATAAATACATAAATTTGGATCAAATTTGTCACAACTTTACAATCTGCAGAAAATAATTACTTTCCAAAGCTCCAAACGCAATACTCAGAGACACTACATGAAATCGAACTAACTTGCAATGAAATTAACTTTGAAAAGATTCAAGACTAATTACGCAAACAGGGTATTTACTTACAGGAAGAGCCTTCGTCGAAAATCTCGGAAATCCGGCCAAATGTGATGCAAGGGCACCAGCATGTCACACAACCTGGGACCATTCAAGCAACTAAATTAAATAAAATCACACTACAAAACAAATTAACTAATCACTGTTTTCTTTTAAATAATAATTAATTAATTTACATAATGAAAAAAGTTCGAGGGCAGAGCAGGAGCTAATTGAGCTTACAAATGGGGATGGCGGGAATATGTTGCTGCTGGGAAGATGATAGTTCCGATCTGAGTAAGGTTGGGTTGAGTCGGCAGCAGCTGAAGGCGGCGTCGATGGTGAAGACATGAACTTCTGGATATTGCTGGCAGATTTTATATTCTTAATTTAATTTAATTAATAAATAACGTGGCAGTATGAAATCTGAATAAGTACAAGTTAATAGTAACAATAACAAGAAAAAATATTCAAAAAGAGAAGGGTTAATTGAAGAAAAAGTATATTATAATATGTTATTTTTGTAGATGACAAATATTAAAAATATTTTATTAATGAAATAAATAATCGCCGTTTTCTTACTTGTTTGTCGGAGGGTTCCACTAGTTCGTTTCTACGTTCCACATACCGTTGCGTTTGTTTTGAAGCGTAGATTCAAAATCTGTTGGACGATTTTGATTTCGGGATCGTTATGTCAAAAAATTGTAAAATCTAAAAAGAAATATCAAACAATCCTGAAATCCAAATCGGCCAACGAATTTTGAATCTATGCTTCAAAACAATCGCAACGTATGTGAAATATAAAAAACAGAATGGTGGAACCCTCAAAAAAACGACGATTACTGGTTTTCGTTAACAAAGTACTTTTAATACTTGTCATCTGCAATTATCAATAAAATGACATATTATAAAAAAAATTCTGCATTTTATCAACAAAAAAAAAAAAACACAATCACAATCACACCATCTTGACCGGGTTGTTTGATTTTGACAGAACAGAACAAAAACAGGGGCTTCTATATTTGGGAAACAACCTATCAAAATCCAACCATGCATGGAAGTTGAACAACACATTTTTCCAAAATTACACTCTCCCATTTATTATATATAAACACAAAAGGAACATATGTTTTTACACATCCAAAATCAGAACCAATAAAATGGAGTCTCTAAATCTGATTTCCCTCACCCCGTTTCTCCTCTTCTGCCTCCTCTTCACCACGGCCACTACCACCAAGGTCACCGATTTCATCGGTGCAAGCTGCAACGTCACATCATACCCATCCCTATGTTACGCTACCATCTCCCCTCATGCACCTTCCATAAACAACAACAATGCACTATTAGCCGAAACAGCGATCTCCATCAGCCTCAAGAAGTCCAAAGCCACTGCTGCCTACGTCGCTCGTCTCAATAAAACATCTGCACCGGAGTCTACTAAAGATTTAGCACCAGTCCTCGATGATTGTGTTTCTACATTGACGGATGCTGCAGAGTTGGCACGAGACTCAGCTAAACAAATGAAAGAGATCATCAGTGTGAACAGTGGTGCTAATAAGGATCAGTCTGCGGTGTTTAAAGTTGGTAATGTACAGACATGGATGAGTGCAGCCTTGTCGAACCAAGTGACTTGCATTGATGGGTTTGAGGAGGTGGCTGATGGATTGGTGAAGGCAGATGTTGTCAAGAGAGTTGAAGTGGCTAGGATGGTGACTAGCAATGCTCTTGCACTCATTAACAGATTTGTTAATGCTTAGAATGAGCTCTTATTCTTATTCAATTGAACTTTGTTTCATTACATTACATTGATGATTCGGAGGCTTCGTTTGGTATACATTTCGCGATCAAACTCTTTCAAAGGATTGATAACTCTTCTAACCATCACCATAATCAATAAAGACACAAAGCGTGAAACGAGCGGTGACTTTATTGCATTGGGCGTGAGGTCGAAGAACAAAGCATGTACATTAAAAAAAACTCTCTCAACGAAGAATAATTAGGAGTAAAACTTCTTTAAAAGAGACAGCCTAAAGTGACAAATGAAAGAATTCTATTGTTGACGTGTGCATGATTGTTGTATTGATTGGTAACATCTTCCTTTGGTACATTTTGAGCGAGTGGTTTCTTATTGTCTACCGTACGTTACGTTGGTGGAAGGATGCGTTCGAGGTCGGGAGATGAGATAGAAAATTAACTTATTTATTTTGTCTCTAAACATTTGTCTAAAATGACAATTTTATTGTTATTAAGATAGAAAATGAGCATTGTATAAGATGATGGTACATTTTGTATATAAGTAGATATAAGTAGTACATGAACATCCTATTATAGGAATCTAATATCAAGTACATATATATCTATCTATAGCTCAGGCCTTCAAGCGCCTTCTCTACTAGCGCACGACATTCACGTCTTCTGACAACGGGCGGTATTATCAGGCGGTACATTAGGGCCTCGACATCACTATCAGACGGTACCTCAGGGACTCAACATCCTACGCAAACATCATACTTCCTGCGAGGAAGAAAGAACACGCTCCTCATCTAGGTGAGACTAATGAAGAACTTCTTCACATAATATGAGGAGAATAATGCTACTACAGAGAATCGAACATGTGGCACGAAACTCGATGAAACGGATGAAGGAGTTCATCAGTGTGAACAAAGGTCCTAATAAGGATGAGTCTGTGAGGTTTAAGATTGGTGATGTGCAGACATGGATGAGTGCGGCCTTGTCGAACCAAGTGATGACTTGCATTGATGGATTTGAGGAGGTGGCTGATGGATTGGTGAAGGCTGATGTTGTTAAGAGAATTGAAGTGGCTAAGATGGTAACTAGCAATGCTCTTGCACTCATTAAAAGGTTTGTTAATGCTTAGAATTTGTTATTCAACTGATTCTGAAAAACATTGTTTGTTTTTGTTTCATTCCATTCCATTGATAATCAATTTTTCGTTTTCAGTGGCATTGGAAATTAAATTTTAGGTCCAAGCTAAGTAAGTGAAAGTCTAATCCAATCGACCCATAAAAGTATACTTTGAAAAATGCAAATTATATATTCAGAAACTCTAACCCGGGAGGGAAATTGTAAAGAAAATGCTTATATTGTTTTCTTTGTTTTTGTTTTAACTTCTCTTGAACAACCAAACACGCTAATCTATTTTTTTCTTAAAAAAATGCAAACCCCTCGTTTTTCCTACCACCAAACAGAAACCTAAAAAATGTGAGAGATCAATGTTGACAAGTAAAAGAGAGACATATTTTCACAAGTTGAAAAATAAAGCTCTCTGTATCCAAAAAAAAAAAAAAAATCAAAGCTCGCTTAATGCATCACTTCATTTTGTCTGCTCTTTTCGTTTCATCTCGTCTTCTCCTCTTTCTCAAAACCCAACCGCTGCCTTCTCTTCCGTGGTGGAGGAAGTCCCTCTCCTCTACGGATGGTGGTTTCCTTCTTTCCTGACGTTTTTTTCATATGTATTGAGTTTGAGTATTTTTTTTAGAAATTCATTCCTACAAGAGTTTGTGTATTTTCTTTAGGTTTCAAACTTACGGGAGTTTATATATTTTCTCTAGGTTTCAAATCTATGAGAGTTTGTCTAATTTGTTGGTGTTTGTTTCTATGTTTTTATGTTGCTGCTTGATCCGACCACCGAGGATGTCGCGCAGCGCCGGATCTGGGCTGTTACATCGGATTTGGGTCCGTGGATGGTTGTCTGCCGTTTTGCTTGAGTTGGTGGTGGCTTGGCGTATGCGCTTTGTCATCGACGGCGAAGATGGAGGTTCTTATGAATGTCGGAGATGGATCTGACGGGGCAGAATCTGACAGGGCTGGTCGTTGTCTCATCCACGGGGATTTTTGTCGATGGATGCATGAAGCGTTGGTTGGTGTTTGGACCGCGAGATTTAGTGTCTAATCCTTCGGTGTGGCGTGGCGACGACGAAGACGGAGTCGGCGGTTTTGGTGGCTTTAGGCGGTGGGTGGCGTAAGGCGATTTTTTGGCCGCGCGCTGTCGGCCGCGCCCCGGAGTTAGTGCGGCGAGGGATTTGGCGAGTCGTTGGGTCTGCTGGGCCGTTGAAATTCGATGAGCCACGACTACTAGTTTGTCATGCTCCGACTCTTCGATCGTTGGGAGGGCTGTGAAGATGGAGGGTTCTCTGAAACATTAGTTTTTTTAATGTTTTTTATTGAGTACCGGCGTACCGCCCGTCGACTCAAATGTACAATCGTACCGTTCAACATGTACGTGATTCGATCAACCAATTTTTGTCCTTTGTGATCTGGGTAAAATAAAACTTTTAATTTTTAGGTCAGGTCGGAACCGTATATTATGAGTAAATGTATTTAATTTTTAATTTATAATAGGTCGGGCTGGGCCCGTGTTATCAAAATACAATCAGATGACATTTTTATAAATATTTCGATCCGACCACTACCGACCTCTATTCTGTTATATTTTAGATTAGTGTCCTTTCGTGACTCGTGCTTTATATAGTCTATAAGTATTCAATGTTAGTACATCTTATTATTGTACCCATTGTAACTTATTATTAAGAAAAAAGAATATTGTCATCCCAATTTAAACTCAAGTCAGTTTAAATATTAATTTGATGCTTTTTCAATCCATCAACTCCCAAACAACATTAAGTAACGTCACTTCCATTGTGTAATTTCTAGATAATTTCATTTGTGGAATCAAACAAACATAAATATGGATGGCCATGGTGCTGAAACATACCTAATCCTCACATGAAGCATAAGCAAATATCATAACACCAAACCATACATTAGACATCAACCCACTAAATCTTGTATTGTTCAATTTCCAGCTGATATCACCAACCAACCATATGATCTACGTTCACGCACTCGTCACATTCCTTCTATATCAAATTCAAAAGACTACATAAAATTGAAGAAGAAGGAAAAGAAGAAAAAAGGTACCAAATGTAATGACAAACTTGCACGCTTGAAAAGTTTAAATCATATGCATGATTATGGGGGCTAATTCTTATCTTATTAGCAATTACTCACATTGCTTCCACAACCAAAAGCGCATTTGGCGGCGACCATGCTCTACTCTCCCATCCCCACCTCCCCACTATCTTCGCTAACTAACTCTTCTGACTCATCCCACTCTTCCCTTCCTTTCCATTCCACAAGTTTATAAAGCCCTCAAATTCTCTGTTTTGAATAATATATATTCACATCTATGGAGTCTGTTTTGAAGCTGGGGTTCAATTCTTTTGTAGTTGTTGTGTTACTATGTTTTATTGCACTGTTGACCGGAGCTGTGGCTGATGATGATCTCAGCCCCAGCCCCAACCCTGCACCTTCTGGGGCGGATTTTATTCGCTCCAGCTGCACAAGTGCAACACTGTATCCTGATCTTTGTTACGCTACGCTAAGGCGTTACGCTGATTCTGTTGGAAATGACAGAGGCTTACTTGCACAAGCTTCCATTTTCGTCAGCTTGTCAAAAGCTAAGCATGTAACAGCGTATGTGACACGTGAAGCAAATAAGTCAGGTTCAAGTGAAGCTGAGGCTGCGGATTCTGCGCTGAAAGACTGTGTTTCGAGCTTTGGGGATGCTATGGATCAAATGAGGGGATCGTTGAAGCAGATGGAGGAGATTGAGACTGCTAGGAGTGGAGGTGAGTCATTGAGGTTTTGGGCGAGTAATGTGCAGACATGGATGAGTGCTGCACTGACGAACCAGGATACTTGTAGTGATGGGCTTGATGCTGTGGACGAAGGGCAGCTGAAGGCGGAGGTGGCGAGGCGAGTTGGAGTGGCAAAGAAGGTGACTAGCAATGCTCTGGCGTTGATCAATAGATATATAACAGGTTTACTGTCACCTTAGTTGCACCGGTGACATTATAGAAGAATTGAAGTATTATTGTTTTGTTACAAACGGCATACATGCAATTCAATGAAACAGACACTTTTATGGAGAATCATTTGAATCTTATTATTGTTTCATTTGAATCAATGAAACCGAATGCCCTGGTGCTTGGAGACTGAACCAACAACCGGGTCCGTTTACTCAAAACTCATCAGCACTTGCTACATTCGCAACATCTGAGCTGATTCCATATACAATTCTATATATGGACAAACCACCAAGTTTTTAAGATATGACACGAGTTAGCATTCAAAATGTATTTAGCTACAATAAATCATTGATTTGACGGAGCAACTTACTTCATCAAAGTTAGATTGCAACTTGACAAGATATGACATCAGCTCTTTTGCAGCTCCAGCGTCAACATTCTTCACATAAACAGAGAAAAACAGAAGAAAACAAGTTTAGGATAAACAAGATCATCAGAAAAAAAAAATTTAGAGTCCCACTTGGTGAGAAGGACTTGGGAGGAAAGTTGCTTCATGTGCGAGAAGAACATGACACTGTTCTTAAGTAAGGAGGTTTGTCGTGAGAAGATAATCCGAAAGTTGAAGCGGACGCCCAGTGTTAACGAACAATATCTTCAACATTAACAAGCTTCCCTCCACCAAGATTATCTTTGTTTTTTTGTAAGCCAGAATTGAAAGCCAAGCCAAGACAGCCCAGATACCATCTTTCTCACATATATGGTCAGAGCCTGTTCAGCGCCATCGAAAATTATAAAGCAAATACGAAACCGACAAGTTTCCTTTTCAAAAAGAAAAAAAAAAAATTGAAGCACTCCATGTTGATTTGATCTCCGCTGTACAAGTAAAAGAGTGATACCAACCTTAGGTACGCAGTTCAAAAGACGGCTCATTTTTGCACCAAGCTCTTGCACAAAGATGCTATTAGCGTAAGCTCCAGCTACCTCATAACTACAAAATTCGACAAGGACTCGAACTCATAATTTTCATTATGTAAAATCTAAAGCAGGCATACTTAATTCCATGGTATACCAGAACGTGGTGATGTGAGCAACTTATGAATGGACTCGAAATCAAATATTGACATGAAGAGTTGTAAAAAATCATCATGGAACGAAAAGTTGGAACGTTAGACAACATAACATAAACGAAACAGATATATAACTACAGAAAACAAGAGGACGTTGAGCTGGAGGACTTAAGGTGGATGATTTGATAAAATATTCATACATATATATACTAGCTCCGCTCCCGTCGTCCCGACGGGAATTTTTTCCGTATATATATTTGATTTCCCTAACACTTATAAATATTTTATTACCGGAAACCACCAGTAAAATATGAATTTTTATAATAGTCACCTGTAAAATATGATATATTCAAAATCACCCGCTAAAAATAATGATTTCCAATAGCCACTTATTAAAATTAATTATTTCCTGAATGGAAGACATGTGGTGTAAATAAATTAAGAGGGAATGAGCATTTTGGTCAATTCGTATTTGAGTCTTCGTTCACCCTATTCTATTATATATATACTAGTGTACCGCCCGTCGTCCCGACGGGATGCGTCATCCCAAATGCGCAATCGTACCGGTCAACATGTGCGTGATTCGATCGATCAATGTTTTGGTCCGTGTGATCTGTGTAAAATAAAACTGTTAATTTTTAATTTTTAATGGGTTGGGCTCGTGTGATTAAAATCCGACCTGATGACATTTTTGTAAATATTTTGATTTGATGATCCGACCACCATCAACCCTTATTCTGTTATATATTTACTAGCGTACCGCCCATCGTCCCGACGGGAATGCGCCGTCCTGAATGTGTAATCGAACAGGTCAAATACAGGCGGGACTCG
>JAWWMW010001041.1:0-20138 GCA_035048345.1 Echeveria elegans
GTTGGAATAGACACGTAAGATCACACTTCGTGTAATTTCCATGCTATGCATCCATAATAGATCTATGTCATTTGATTGTATTAATATATGTGACTATAGAAGGTTTAGTTACGATAAATGTAACGACTACCGCCATAATCCTTATGTTGATATGGTTGATGGACGAGATTGTTCAGTTATATCCCAATGACAAAATTAGCATTTTTTGAACGTCATAAGGTTAAACACTGTTGAAGGATTGCAATATTACATGTATGGCCCAGTGGGAGATTGTTAGATTATTTTAATAATGAATTGGGGCCATAATATAATTATACGATAGTGTTGTGCTAATTATTCAATAAGTCATAATAAAGTTATCAAAATAAGTTTAAAGATGGCTTAGGATGTATTTTCAGATTATGGAAACAATGCATAGAAACTAAAGTTTAATTACGTTTTGTTGAAGGGCCGAAGCATAGTTATCTATAAGTTGTGGTCTCAATTGTAACTAACCATAATGTGTGTTTTATATAAATAGAAGTCTTATGCTATTAGGGTTTCATCACTTTGACGTTTCTCCTTCGGTAAACACAAACTATTCCCATCAATAGAAATCGAGGATTCGATTGCGGTCAGATACTTTGGAAGATCCATAACCAAGAGAGTTTTTCATTACTGCAAAAAGTACGCTTCGGATTAAGTTTTGAGCATTAGGTTTATATTGATAATTTTATAATTTAACCACTGTATTCGAATTAATGTATTCGGGATCGAAAACATCTAACAGGAGCATGGCTGATGTGCCGATGACTATAAGACCGTCGTATATCATTCTCTTATTGATTAATGACTAATGGTGGTTGTGATTCATATCCCATTAACAAACCGTTTTATTGCTCTCCCTCTTAGGTTTATTATTCGAAGTACTCAGGTCTTCTCATATGATTCATCTTAAATTTAACACCTCTTGACTTAACTTCTCTTAAATCGTTAACTCATGTTTTAGTATTTTTCTTTTTTCATCGTGCTGAACAACTACGGATTGCAACTCCCTACCTCATGTATATTAATGAATGCGTTAATGAACATCAGTGCACGACAGCGGCCATATAAGGCACTCTCTGTCAGGATTATAACAGAAAGACACTATAAAGCCCCTTGATCTATTGATCGATATGTGATAGACCAAGAAGGACGAGTAGACCGTTTAAGCCAAACCCGAAATACATGGAGTGATGTTCGAGCAGTTGTGGTTGGTTTGTAGCAGTTTAAATGCAGTTTCCTGTATTTTTTACTTAAGGATGGAAAAAGAATAGAGGAAGAGAACAATAAAATATTTCACTTTCCTATATTGTGTATTGCGATCCTAACAATATGTGAAAAGAATGGACTGCAAATTTTATCCTATTGACACTCATTTCTCTATTCGCAATTATGAATCACAATCTCATCGGGTCGGGTGTATACATAAATATATATTTCTACCAATTTCGCACAAGCCATATAGCGTGGCCAATGCAGTTCAAATAAGCATTAATTTCTGCATCACAATCAATCTGACCTTTTAAGAATAAAATGACAACAAACATATTGACCTGTTAAAACTCTACTTCCTGAGCCAATGGCTTTCACCTTTGGATATAACGTTTGATTCGAAATGCATAATAAAACAACTTGTCAGGATTACACCATTCAGACAGCTATGACTGAACTTGCTGAATTAAGGTACATATCAATCTTTATGGTCGCAAGGGATAACAAAAAGGAAATGTAAAAAATTGGGCAACTGCATTTGCCGTGCTATATTTAATGGTCATCTAGGGGTTTATTAATAATGGAGTCAAAGTCTGGGGTTATTGCTGAATTCCTGAATGGTGCAATGGTCTGCATCTGCAACATTTACCCTAACAAACTCCTGACCAAACGAACATTCCAACCCAGGAGACACCTGCAAAGTGTGCAAAAAATAGTAAGCATTTAGTGAACAATGTAGATGTGACTGATTAACATAGTTATTAAGTCGTTCGACTAGTTGGCGACTAGTCAATAAGTCGTTCATCAATATTCGACTTAGTAGTTCGATTATTAAACACTAGAAAAGTCGCTCGATTTCGGTATTTTTAGTAGTGATTAACCAGTATTTAACGCCTACTCGGACTTAGTCGAAAAAGTCGAGTGATTAGTTAAATGGGCTGCCACTTGACCAAAACCAAAAAATATCATTAAATTAAATATTTTAAAGTTTAAACCCTAATTACAAAACAAACGAAGCGACCACAAAAGCACAAAGCGCGGCAGCATCATCAGTCGGCCAACAGCAGCAACAGTCGACGGGCAGCAGGCATCAGCATCTGCCAGGCAGGCAGCAACATCAATTGGCTCAAGCGGTGGCCAGCAAACAATGTTTGTTAAATAGAACTTCTCAAATTCTTTTTGATTTTTTATTTACTCATATTAGGTCTCACAATTATTTATCTTGCTTCTCATATTTTTTTTTTCCGATAGATGGTTACCGTACAAGAACATTATAGTATATCTAGCTAATTCAAAGTACATAATTATCTATTAACGCTCATCTCCACCAATGATATCAATGACTCGACGGCAAGAACTCCGGCGACGGGCAGAATAGACAACCTCCACGCAGATGCGGGAGAAATGAAAGACACCTAAATGGAGACAAAATTCATTAGGTAAATATGGTGGAGGCAGGGTTTGAACCCTGGACCTCTGAGAAGTTTGTCAGACTTATCAACCAATGGGCCACCACCCCATTGACGTTATTAGTAGTTTTTTCGAATGTGGGTACATTGCATAGGTTATACGTGATTTCATAAATAATGTTTAGCAATTGAATTGAACTGAACTGAGCTGAACTGGAATTTATGCAAAAGAAGAGAGCCTAAGCTCATGGCTTAAAACAAGAATTAGCTGAAAGGCATGTCTAAATCACTATTCTTTTCTGTTTTTTGGGATCATTTAATCCTTTCAAAATCCTGCATGTTATTTGTCTATCTGAAAGACTGAAAAGGAAATAAAAAATAGTTAAAATAATCTTCTTATTATTTTTCTGGTATATCGAACTGTGCTAGGGATAAAAGCCCGTGATTAACAACTTTATTCTATTTATATTAGGGGTTTAGATTTCGTGCAACGTAAATACTAATATCTTTTTATTATAAAATTTTCAAATAGAGGGTTATAATGTAAAAAGTATTTAAATATTATCTTTTAAATGGATTGCAAATTGTTGTTCCAAATCTCATTCCGATCATGAGTTCGACTCTACAAATTAGGATATTCTTTTTGCATTTGTGTAGGAGATTTGATATTTGATTAGTTCCCCTGGTTTTGGACTTGTGAAAGTTTTCCTCATCCCTCATTAAGGTTTTGGAATTGTTATTTGGAGTGTGGATGAATTCACAAATAACGAGTATTACATTATAGCAATGTTGTGAAAATCGAAACGAATGTCGACTCGATAAGGTCACGGGATCACGAGTTCATGGGTTCAACCGGATCGACTTGGTGTCGATGTATGCGTCGACTCGAAATTTTAAATATTTTTAAATATATTAAGTATTTAAACAATTATAATATTTTTTGTATACACATATAGTTAACACAAATAACAAAACTTAAATGTGTATTTTTCATTAAAACAACACCATAAAAGTTAACTTTTAAGATTAGAGTAGGGTTTTTGGAAGTTTTAACATATATATATATGAGAAGTTTTTTTATTAAGTACCTGATAAAAAAATAAGATATAAACATATGTATATGATTATTAGACAATCTAGTAGTATAGCTCAGTTGATTAGGTACTAAGAAAATATGCTAATGGGCTAGGTTCGAATTTGGGTAAAAGTACAAAATACTTTTTGACATTTGAGAAGTTATTTTTATTAAGTACCTAACAAAAATGCAAGCTATAAACATATATATGATCATTAGACAAGTTAGGAGTATAACTCGGTTGACTACGTGCTCAGAAAAGATGTGGTCTGGTTTTAAGAACACTGCATTTTTCATTCCTTAAATACACAACATTTAGTTCATGGAAAAATTTTGAAATGAGAAGAAAATAATATGGAAAGTAATTAAGAACAAACGTGAACTTTAAACTTGTTGTCGACAAAAATGAAATTATGGTTGCGGAAAAGTCTCAAAAAATTGACATAAATGAGACTCTAAACTTATTGTTGACAAAAATGGAAAGAAAAAAAAAACATTCAGAGCAGTTTGATACTTTCCGTACTGGCGAGACGGTGATGTCTGATGACGAGGATGCAGCGTTTACTTGGGCACTCACTCGAGGGAATCTGTTGGGCCGGGCCCAATTTACGCAGGCATGATCGCGACCAAACTTTCCTTCTTCCTGGAAAAAAATAAAAAAATAAAAAGAATATATTTTGGGGAACCCTAAAAAGACAAAGAATCGGGGATTGTTGTAGAGTCCCAAATCGCAACCCTCCCTCGGTGGCGCTGATGGAAGACGATGACGATTTCGGAGACCTCTACACCGACCTCCTCCCGGCCCATCCATCCTCCTCCTCATTCCCACCGCCGCCGCAACAGCAGCAGCTCCGCAAATCATCCGATTCCCTTCAATCCGACCGTCCGGAGATCAATCTCAACCTGCAGCTTAACGATGACGAAGAAGAATTTGGAGATCACGTTGCTTCTGCTGCCGCTCCTCAAGTTTCCGATTCTCAAACCCTAGCGCCGCATGCTGGATTGGAGCTCAATTTCTCATCTGCGATGCCCAATTCTCGGGATGATTCCACAGTTGGAGCTGCTGTGAATTTTGATGAGGAAACTTTTAGATTTGATTTGGAGGAAGAAGCTCAGGATGATGCCAATGGCGATGTTGGATTGGGCCCTGTTATTCCTGGATTGTCTAATGGAGGTGGCGGTGGTGGTGATTTAGGGAGGGATGATGCTGGAGCGGATGATTGGGATAGTGATGATAGTGAAGATGATTTGCAGATTGTGCTGAATGAAACTGCACAAGACCCAATGGCCTTGGAAATGGGTGGTGATTTGGATGATGGTCAAAATGAGGGATTAGGGATCTGTGCTGATTTCCAGCATCCTGGCATTGAGGAGCATGAATGGGGTGAAGATGGAGCGCAAGCTGCAGATGGGGAGAAAAAAGAAGGTGGTGGTGACATGACGAAGCTGAATCAAGGGATTCCCATGCCTCCAAAGCCTTGCTACGTAGGCCACGGGTATCATACGTTCCATTCCCAGTTCAAGGTTCGTGCTCCTAAGTTTTGCTATGGCGGTATTCCAAACTTCTGTATAGTAAATAGGCTTGGAAGTGGTATAAAAAGTGTTTGATTGATTGTATAGTTATACTGACCTGCGGAAAAGATAGTGCAAAACTGCAAATGCAACAAATATTGAGAAATGCACTGTTTTTCTCCTTCTTTTTTGATTTTATCGAATAAATAGAAGTTCACTTCCTTTGAAAAAAACCCCCTTATCCTGTGACTATTAGTTGTAAATTTGAAGTACAGGCCAATTTATTTTTATACAACCTCGAAATCGTTTTCAGTCTCTTCAGTTCCAGAAATTTCACTTTCAGCTTCCTGATTCCTCAACCTCTTTTCTTAAATCAAGGCTCGGATTTCTCATCCGTTTTATGTCTTCAAAAATACTAATCCGCAGGAGCTATTGACTTCAATGGAATATTCCTGTTGAGTTTGTCAGTGTGTAGTTCTAGTGGGATAAGTTCTCCATTACCTATAACTTTCACATCTAACCACATTACTCTTATAGTATTCGTTGGTCATGTCACCGGCTCATTTTATCATACCACGGTGAATGAAAATATTAATGCTATACTAAGGATCTTCAACAATATATTTGGTTTCGTTGATTACCGTAGTAACTCTTTTATTGTGAAGATTGTTATCATCGTAAAAGTGACCTTGATGCTTTCAGTGTAAGTGTTCTGCCTTTTTTTCTTCTCCTTAGACTTGTGGGCTCACATTGCTCCATGCTTTATCTTAATGTATGATGTCAAGAACAGCGCAACACCACATTTTTTTGTACTTTTATACTGAACTCTGTGCGTAGAGCTGCATGATAATTATTCAGCGGAATTTGATTTAATTATATTTTTATAATTTTGCTTCATCACCTTCCTCAATTTAACGGTTCGAATTGCCTACTTGTTTTGTGAGTGATTGTTTGCTATTCTGAAGGCTCGTAGTCTATATTAGCATTTGCCCTCTCTTCTTTGATCTATAGTGGTTGTAAAAAACAATGAAAATTGCCTGGTATGGTGCATAGCAATGCAGTGCCGGTGACACTTGAATAGATAATCTATGCCGTAAAAGAATTACGCCTCTGCCCCAAAAAGATTCTTTTCGAGGCAGGCTGTTGTCTAACCCATAATGTTAGATTGCATTCTCCGAATTTTGCTTGTTAGATAGAAAGTTCCATAATATGATGTGTGTTTCTTGTTCCGTGACCTGCTAGTCTAAGCAACTGTTTTGATTTGTTTACATACCACCAATTGATCGTCGTACTCTTTCCCTGTACATTGTTTTGTTACATTTGTTTGAATGCTGGTTCATTTATGTCAGTTTTTTGCAAGCTTCGGTAGCCATTGATTGTTTATTTAATTTCAAATGCAGTATGTCAGACCTGGTGCAGCACCACTTCAGGGGGCACCTACAGCTGGATCTGTAGGAGCACCTGGTCAAGTTCGTCCAACTATAAATTTAGGCTCAATGCCTAGCCGTGGCAGGGGCGATTGGCGACCTCCAGTATTGAAAAATGTTCCTGGAATGCATAAGGGGTATGGTGGGCCAGGTTGGGGAAACAATGGAGGAGGCCGAGGTCTTGGAATCGGACTGGACTTCACGCTTCCGTCCCACAAGTATAGTTTCCTTGAATCACAACAAACACCAGACTGTTTTTCATTGTTTTTTCTTCTGCTATTCATTGTGATATCTCAACAGTTATAAATTGAAGAACTAAATTATCTCCTTTCCGATATTTATCACTCATGTCGATGAGTATCTTGTATTTTTTCCTCAACATATCCTTCATCTTAACATTGTACAAAACAATATAGGACAATATTTGAGGTTGATATTGATGGCTTTGAGGAGAAACCCTGGAATAATCTTAGTGTTGACGTCACAGATTTTTTCAACTTTGGTTTGACCGAGGAAAGTTGGAAAGGATATTGCAAGCAGTTGGTATACTTTTTATTTACTACAGCCTCTAGTTATTTTTTCTATTTTACTATGATTGCTCCTGATTCAGTATTAAGTATCATCAAACTATCTGTGAACTGATAAGTAGCCAATTGTCATCATGTAGGAACAATTCCGTCTAACGTCCACCATGCAAAGCAGAATTCGTGTTTATGAAAGTGGAAGATCTGAGCAGGTAATTTGAATACGTTTGAGAAATGTCTCCTACAGCTTGGAATTAGTTGAATTGACCACCAATGATGGTGCTCAGGCATATGACCCAGACATGCCTCCGGAACTAGCAGCAGCAGCTGGCGTTAGTGATAATGCAGCTGAAAATGTTAATTTTCGAACTGATGTCGATCATATTCACGTGGCAAAAAGCTCCACGCCTGTTAGACCACCTATGGTAACTTGCTCTTTTTCTTTCCAAATTGTATGAATTTTAAGTGGGTAGCAGCAGCTACCTTTTTGTTATAAAGTTAATTTTCATAGTTATATTCTCATGCTGATAATTATGAGTTTTTAACAAAAGCCGACTGGGAGACCAATTCAAGTAGAAACTGGTAGTGGTGAAAGATTACCCTCCATCGACACCCGACCTCCACGAATGCGTGAGTCAGATGCAATTATCGAGGTGATCATACAGTTTTAGTAGAACCTGCTCTTGTAAATATGCATATTGATTTGTGTTCTGGTAAGTATGAAATTTCAGTCAACTAATGAGGTTAGATGAACAGATTGTATGCGAAGGTTTTGCGGAAGGACAATCATCGGAAGATGACCCCCCTAGATCCTCAGAACATGATGAACCAACCAAAACAAATCACACGGAAGGTCATGGAAGTGAAGGTGTGCATGAACAATCAAAATGTGGTGCAGTCCATTCTCCAGGGGAAAGAATGGAATCCTCCCCTCTGAAAGTTCATCATCATTCTGAACCATCTGGCTCTACGGAGCATACTCCAGTGCATTCAAGTGGTTCGGAAGAAAGGCAAGTTGTTTATCTAAAGACTTGGAAAAATTTCTTATCAATGGTCCTTGTTATACTTACCTTACTATGTTTCATTTTACCTGTCCCAGTGAGTCCCTGTCTGCCTTTCGGATACACCTTATAATTTGGGTAGCTCCATTTATTGAACTTAAATTGTCAAATTCCTTTTGTTGTAGGCTCAGTAGAAGGCTTGAAGGTGAATCTCCACAATTGACTTCCCGAGGTAATAATATGCAGGATGATCAAAGCGATGAATCAATAGACCACGTTGATGGTAAACGCAATATGCTACTGTCGCCTGGGAATGTCAAGGATGATCAAGAGCTGAATGCTGATCGCATAGATAAAAATGACAGTGATCCACCTTCGGCTGCCGAACCTGCTGCAATGGAGGATGTTAAATATGATAAAACATCTCCAGCTAGAAATCAGGACACGGTTTCAACTCACTCAAAAAGGCAACCTGTTGCTTTATCTTCTAGTCAAAATTACGAGGAAGACCAGAGGGCTACGAGGAATGGTGACAACAGCAAGCCAAGGCTGGGAAGTAGCAAAGAATATTTGAAGCCACATGATGTGGGCGAAGAAGTTGTCCAAGACAGCCGAGGGGAAAGTATGAGAAACAGCAAAAGACACCTTGGTGATGATGAACATAATATCCAAAAGAGGAATCATGCCGAAAGACATGATATGGAGAGATCCCGAAATGTGGTGAGAGGCAGCGAGGATCCTCCTGCGCATAGAGTTGGTGGTCTGGCTAAACCTTCATATGTGACGAATGAATCTTCAGACAAGAGGAAAGAGAGGGGTAGTTCGGAGGGTATGTGGCAACGGAGGGATGAAATTCCACATGACAAGAGGCACAGAATAAATGACTACAGAAATCAAGATCCCCCATTGCTGGAGCATGGAGATGAAATTGGCTCCATATATTCAAGTAAAGCTTGGGATGGTGATAGGATTGGGAAAGAAGACCCTTTAAATTCAAGAAAGCAAATTGATAATGGAAACCGGAGGGTTCATCATGATGACGATGTCAGTTTACGTCAGCGAGAAAGGGATGATAGTTTTAAGACAAGACAGGAAACAATTGATAACTACAAGAGGAGAAAGAATGAGGAAAATCCAAGAAGATACTGTTCAGAAAAAGAAGAGTTTTTGCTTGGCCGTAGGGAAAGCCCTGGTCTGCGAAGGCGAGAAAAGGAAGACCATTTGGATCAGAAGAGACGAATTGACCAAGAAAGAACAAGAGAAAATATCAAAGACCATCATTCTGTTCGGCTAAAAGATGATATGCGGATGGAAAGGGAGAAAAGCGAGAGACCAAACAAGAGGGATGATCGCCAAAGAACCAAACAGTACCGTGAAGGAAGTATAACGAAAAGAGAAAGAGAAGAAGTTAGGGATCCTATAAGGACTGGGCGGGGAATTGAGGATAAGTGGCCCATCCATGCTAAAGAAAAAGATGAATTTAAGGATTCAGCACGTTATGCTGAGTTTAAGAGAAGGGATCGAGTGGATGATGTGCATCTTCTAAATCGTAGGGCACATGAGGATAAATATGCACACGGGACAACCAGTGCTAATTTTGTTTCCAAACAAAGGAAAGACGGACCGAGCTCTCATACAAATTATAAGGCCTCTAGTAATCGTAAGATCACAGATGAGAAACCTAAAGAGAATGCCATGAACAAGGAATATGACTCTTGCAGTCTGAATTCTCAAACCATTTCCAAGAGAGTTAAAAGTGATCACAACAGTCTTAAAAGTGAAAAGGTATGTGTTTCTGCGATACAGTCGAACCTCATAAAAGAATTTTTGATGACTAGAAAGCTGATTATATCATCTGTAGTTGGTCAACATTGTAGGTTGTACTTAATTGTTATCGCTCCACTGGAGGTATTGGCCGCACATATGGTTGATGCATTGGCTGTCTATGATAAATTTCTTCATACTTTATTTCAATGCATTTAGTATTTTTGCATTTCCTGTTTTTTTTTCTGTGAAATTAGAAGTTGCAAAGGTATTTTGCTCTTTAATAAATAAATATTTTTTTGGATGATAATAACACCCCATGTTTGAACTTAGATCTCATTTTTGAATTTAGAATCTTTTGTTGTGTGATATTTGATTGTCAATATACACTTTTCTTTTTATAAAATAAAATAAAATGTAGAATCTTTTTATTTTGAGAAGGTTACATCCTTATAGGAGCTTCTCTGATATGTGGAAGCCTGTGGCCTTGTACTGTTTTTGCATCTGGCTCCCTTAGAGATGCAATTCTTGGCATCATCTTCTCAAGACACTTCGTCGTGCTCATTCTTGCCTTTTTCTTTTATATAATTCTATTTCAAATTTTGTTTGGATTATATGTTTAGGGTTTTCAATTTCAGGTTGGAACCAAGCACTCTAGCAGCCAAGGGAATACTGTACACCAAACCGAGGCACATCTTAATTCCAGTAGAAAATCCTGGGAGGAACCCGCTACAGATAATGATGAGCAGCAACAGTCAAAGAAGGGAAGGTCCAAGATGGAACGATGGACTAGCCACAAGGAGAAGGATTTTGCAGCAATTGTCAAGCCCGCACCATCTCTGAAAGGGAAGGAAAGAATCAGAAGCAGTATTAACACGGGGTCTTCTGTATCAGCAGAACCTGCAGACAATCCTACGAAGTCACCTGAGTCTATCGACCCCAAACCTTCCGTAGAGGACATAGTTCCCCAAGGAGTGGACACCAAGAAGGATAACATTAAAGAAGTTGAGCGAAAAAACAGCGACCCATTGCAGACTGCTGATCAGCACCTTGACACAGTTGCTAAGCTGAAGAAGCGAAGCGAGAGGTTCAAGGTCCCATTAACAAGTGAAAAGGAGGCAATGAATAAAAAGAAAGAGACTGAAGCACTGCTGCCATCTCAAACTGAGAATCCGCCAGCAGATCCAGAGGTCAAGTCAGAGCGGCCTCCAAGAAAAAGGAGGTGGATCAGCAGCTAAAAGCATGCATACATTTACCTCACACTAGTCCCAAGCCATTGCAGATATGATACCACACGGCTGCTCGTGTTGGATGCCTGATCACGGTGATGCGGATAATGGCTGATAGTCTAGCTTTGCCTGCCTCCTTGTGGCAAAATGTGATACTGACTTTGCCAAATCATTACCCTGAGATGTAAGGCTTCTTATAGAAGTGAGAATAGTACCCATATATGAAAGCGGATTGTGACATACCGTAAACTATTTCAGTTTTTGTAATATCAATACATCGGATACAGGAGTTGTATCAATTAGTTATATAAGTAAAGCTAGTAAATCATACGTCACCAATATATTATGATTTTTGGTGGAAAGGTTTTGTTACAGTTTTGCTGATACAGAAACGAAGCTGCACAGTTGTCACCAATATAGGCCATACCGGTCACTGTTTGATTTATTTATTCATAATTTTGATTTTGAAATTGGGATTTTGATTAGGGTTCCGGCGTGGACCTAAAATATTCGCTTTGGAATATTCTGTTATCTCGATATAGCTGATTCATATTGCTGGCCAGTGTTCTTTCTTTCTTCTATGCACTTCTATTTAGCCTCCGATGGTTATTGCCTGCAAGGTATTTGTTGAAATGTCTGAGTGAATCTATTCTGTTTTTAAGCTTCTGTATCATACTCTCGTGGAAACTGTTATTAGTTACCGTTAAATTGAATGTCATTTTAAATTACTAATGAAGTTATGTGTCTGTGTGAATCGCGTACCAGACATAGCACATTTCCACTTTCTTAGAATAGATTTATTTTCCCAATTTTGATGAAAGAAAATGGTTCTCGCTGCGTACTCTTATTCGGTGTATATTTCAAACACTGGTTAAGTGTCTCAGTCCTGAACTCCTGATAGATCATTCAATTTTTTCTGCTTGTTACTGTTTATTTCGTTTTTCAATCCATCATTTGAATGGATTTTTGCATACTATATTGCACACATGGATTTTGATCAGTCACGATGCATGAGGCCTCATGTAGACTGATGCTATGTTGTTAATATTTTTTGCTTGCTTATTTGTTTTCTTGCGTATGGAATTTTCATAGTAGAAAAGCCAACCTGCACAAGTGAACCGTCATTATCATTTTCTATTTACATCAAAGTAAAATGTCATTTTCCTACACACTAAAATGGTTATTTTCAATTTTCTGGAGTAGAAAATCATAGCTTGTATCAGTTAATTTCTTATTTATCTGTACATTATTTGCATTTTCATACTTTTTTGGAATTTTCACCTCTATAGTGATTTACATACACCGCTTTTTACCCATTCTGATTTTGTTTTCACTTCTTTCTTGTTTATCTGCAGTTGTTTTATCGCTGAAATAAGATCATCTGAGACCCGTTGAACTCTTCACAACTCGTTGAATTATCTGTCAGTTGCTTGAGATTCCCGATAGCGGCCTTATTGATGTAAACCTGTCACTGTAAGTATTTACCCGCGGAGCCAGTTGGCTCACTGTCCGAATTTTCTTTTTCAACCCAGCATCTTAAAGGATTTTTGCAAGCAATATCTTATCAATGGATGCTTTGATCAATCACGAGGCTTCTGATAGACTGATGCTATGCCATTAAATTTTTGTAGAACTGCCAACCTGCATAAGTGAAACTCTATGCTATTTTCTATCTACATCAAATAAAAACTTAATTTCCGTACAGACTAAAGAATTGTTCTTTGCGAATGAATGTGGTATAATTAGAAGTCACAAATGTGTATCAGTTAAAAACATTATTTATTAGACTGACTGCTTCTTGTCATTCTAATTTGGTTCTTGTATCTGCAGTGGCTTTGTAGTTGAAGTAAGATCATCTGAGACTCGTTGAATTATTCAGAACCCGTTGAATCATCTGTCAGTTGGTTTTGAGATTGCTGATAATAACCTCATTTTGTTGTTTTATCAAAAGTGTGTAGTCTCTCATACTGTTATGTCTCTAAGAAAGCCTCCACTTCCCCGGCTTCTACTCAACAATGTGGCATGCATGAGAAATGCTCAACAAATCCTACGGAATCTGAATGTATCTATCCATGATGGAAGTGCACTAGTGCTGACAGGCACCAATGGCTCTGGCAAATCAACCTGCCTCCGTATGTTAGCGGGATTTAACAAACCCTCAGGTGGAAAAGTCCTATGGAACGGCCATGACATAACCAATTCCGGAGTCTTCCACCAATACAAGCTTCAGCTGAACTGGTTGTCCCTTAAAGATGCAATAAAAGAAAAGCTCACAGTCCGTCACAATGTCGAATGGTTTGAAGTTCTAGAAGGCAAGCAGGGCAAGACTGTCCCTGCTTTGGAGCTAATGGGTTTAGGAAAGTTAATGAACGACAAAGCTAGAATGTTATCAATGGGGCAACGGAAAAGGTTACAACTGGCAAGATTGTTAGCCCTTGATAGGCCCATTTGGATGCTGGATGAACCTTCAGTTGCATTGGATGATGATGGAGTTAGGCTCCTTGAATACATCATTGCAGAACATCGTAAGAAAGGTGGAATTGTCATAGTTGCAACTCATTTGCCTATCCAGATTGAAGACCCCATGATCATCAGGCTACCTCCCAGGTTCCCAAGACGGATGACGTTTGTTGATATGATAGGACGGCCAGATATATCCTGACAACACTCATACATGAGAAATTTGAGCTGTTCCATAAACTTGCTTTTGCTTAAAGATATTTCCTTTGCAAGACACAAATTGACAACATAAACAACCTGATATGTTCTCTATCCAGCCAGAGGCATCAGGCATATAATCTGGGATCGATGAGATATTTTCCTCTCTTTTTTTTCCCTTGTAATATTCATTCTTGTTTTTTCAGAAATGTATGTTTGTTCGAAAATAAGAATTGCACATGAGGATTCTAAAGGCATGAGACATATAGGTAGGTATAGTTAACTACTGTTAGACACTTGGGAATGGTTAGTGCACGTCTTTTAGCGTCATTTGATTCGTTAATGATAAAAAGAACCTTCGAGAAGCTTTGGGATATTTAACCAATAATATATCTCATACAAAATCCAAATGAGAATCAGAAAAAGATGGATGAACAAGTAAATATGAGGCTTAATTATCGAAAGTCATGTGTAAAATAAATAGATTAATTTAATACAGTAGTTCATTGATCCTAATTAGTTCTGATATAATGTGGTATAAGTTTAGCTGTTTAATATCTCCTTTTATGGTGAGCTTTTCCTAAAACTTATGTCCCTAACATAATGTTTATAGCTAATTGAATAAAAACACAAGTATAAAATATTTTTTCACTTAACCACCACCTATATAAAATCTCATGCAAACAACTGATCACCTTTCGGTCGAGTCGCTTCTTAGTTCGACCGAGCTTATGCTCTCTGGCTCCTTGGTTCGGTCGAATGGATTCTCATTCGGTCGAGCTACACTCCTCTGCGTGACTTACTCGGTCGAGTGCATTCTAGTTCGGTTGAATCAACCGCATTGGGATCGTCCATTCGGTCGAGTGAACTCTCACTCGGTCGAGTTTGATCATCATATTTGATTGTTCCCTTGACCGAGTACAACTCGATCCAAAATCTCTTTTGTTCATTTTATCCTCGATTTTGCTATATTTTGCTCCAGACCTCTATAATCATAGAAAGTATATTTTATACCTAAAATAACAATATGAGTGTTGAATACGACCAATTTTATATGATAAATGTGAATAATGTAAGCAAATATATGCATAAATAATCACCGATCACTTTTTTTCTTCGGTATACAAAAAGCATTACCCACCAGCATTACACGATGAAGTCTGGAGATTTGACAGAATAGCAAAAGATGGTACCCTACATAAAAAGCTTGTAATGGCTGGAGTTTTAACCGTTCAATATTTCCTTCGTGCTATGGTTAAGGATCCGAAGGAGGCTCAGAAATGTTTGTCTTTTGATTCTACATATTTTCCAGTGAGTGTAGCAATCGTTTTTCAGATTGTTATTTTCCAATGAGTGTAGCAATCTTTTGATTCTACATATTTTCCAGTGAGTGTAGCAATCTTTATCTCACTTTATGATTTTGTGCTTATTTTTGTGGCAGATACTTGGGAGTGGGATGTCAAACAGGATGTGGGAGAACACAGTCAAGAGTCAACCATGCGAAGACCTGTGTTTTGAGCTGGAAACTTGAAATTCAAAGTATCAGCATTGTCTATATATATCAGCTCAGTGGCTTTACTTCAGACGGTCTGATGATCAAAAGGTTTGTCACACCATCTGTTTACAACTCGAACTCGTAGCTCAATATTCAAGAGGACTGCTTGCTTTAATTACAAAACACTCATGTGGATTCGTTGGTTGAGAAAGCCTACACAAATTGGGCCCGAGTTAGTTCTCAGTTCTTTAACATCTGCTAAAAAGGGAGCAAACTCACCTACTGACCTACTACAACTGGCAATTATGCTGGGATGGACCGTGACCGTTATCTGACTAACTCCGAGAACGGACCACAACAGCCATATATTTCCCCAAAACCAATGCTGCAATACCAACCAAGTACTGATCGCCTGACACAAGCTCAAGATCCCCAGTTGATTGAATTTTCATCTGTGAGATCTAATGAGACAGCAAGACAGGCATCAGTTGCACCTCAGGAATCATATCCTAGCACAGCTCACTACATGTCCAGTGGAACAGCTCAAGTCGACTGGTCTAGGCCAAAAGATAGGCAAACATATGAAAATATCTTTTCCGAAGAACTGAGAATGAGAAGCTCTGAAATGTTACAGAGTGATGACATGCAGAGACTACTCATGCCATTCGGTGTAGATGTCGAACACATACTTATGGTGACACTGACCAACCTTGCTACGCGTATAATGTTTCCTACGAGGCTCGAAACAGACAAGATTTTAGACAAGAGCCAGTCAAGAACTCAAGGAAAGCTGTCGTGGGATGGCTGAAGCTAAAGGCAGCTCCGAGATGGAGGATTTTTGAGAGGAAGAGAGCAGCTCAAAGACGAGCTCAGCTTGTTGAGCTTGACTGAGCTCCACACTCATCCCATTGTATCCCATTATTATAAAGCTTATGATCTGCATCGTACAATTCTACTGTCTTCACATAAACTTTGAACGGTTGCACCTCATTCATTTGGTTCTTAGAAAGTAACTACTTGGAGTACAAACATTTTGTTGCAATATCACCTGAGAAAATTAGCATTTAAAAATCTTTGTAGAGTTCTAGTGAAAAACGACGGCTGATAATTAATGGGAAATTGTGTTAAAGGGCTCCCTTTGGATGCGGAAAAAGTAGTGGAAAAAGAAATTAAAAAAAAATGATTAAAATTTTGCATTGATATTTTTATTATTGTTTATTTTGCCTTGATCAACCAAAGGCAGAATATAATTTTTCACCGACTTTTCTTTCCAACCGGCCTTTTTTTCCTGCAACCAAACAAGGGGTAAAGATCTCGCCAATGGGACAAGAGCTGCTAATAATTACCTAGTCTAAAGAATCCTCTCTGCAAGAATGTACAGGCCAGACAAACCTAAATAGAACACAAAGATGTCGAAGAATCTTCACAGCAAGCTGGTATGGACAAGAAGAGATACCTAAACTAAGAAAATGCACGGAAACCTGTTTTCCCAAGATGCAGCATTTTGTCATCCAATTTCAGTGTGATTAATTACACGGTTCGGGCTTCGTAAGGGTCATCATGTACAAGCGAACGCATATGAGACAGCTGTGTAGAGTCAGCTATGGCCCCAAGTCGCCGAGGTTGAGATTTGCTGTCCTTAAACAGTTGAGCTACCTACCTTATTCCAAATCTCAGGCACCTGCTATGTTTATCATCTGCAATGCTGGGGCTTGGAGCAAGTTCCTTTTTTGGCTTCTGAAGGGACATTTTCTCCAGAGCATTTATAAATTTCCGAAGATGTTTAATGTACTCTGGATATGTTTCTAGGTTGCAGTGCCCCCCTCCTTTGACCCACAACGGCTCATATTTTTCCTTGGCAAGTTCCCATAAACGCTTTCCATGAGAGAAATCTACAATCTCATCGCTCGTGCCCTGCATATAGTTCGTCAAGAAAACTTAATCTCAAACAGATATTTGCTTCAAAAAAGCCTAATGCATACTCGACTAACGTGCAGACTTACATGTATAACTAGCACGGGGCAGGTAACTTGCCGTATTTTATCAATGTTCTGCGATAAAGGAAAAAATTGGAAAGTAAGAAGCTGAAATCATCAAAAAACTAGATGTACTAGAAAGGAAAACTAAACCATGGACTCACTTTAAAAATATCGAACCAAAACGTCAACTTGACAGGATATATAGCGCGGATGCCAGATAAAATGGCACTGTGGAGAACTACCCCTCTCAATCTCTGCAAACGCGCAGCCAAATGTAAAGTCGGGCCACTCCCAACAGACTGCCCATAAACAATCAAATCCTCCTGCTTGACTCCATAATCCCTCTTCAAACAATTATACACTGCTTCTATGTCATAATACGTGTCAAATTCCGAAGGCTATATCACAAAAAATAACGAAGACTTCAGTGAATACATAATAGGGAGAATCTTTGAGTGTTTTTGTGTGGAAGTGATGATTTATTTACCTTACCGGTTGAAGCTCCATATCCGGAATAGTCATAGCTGGAGCACATAGAAAGAAAGAAACACAAAGTTAATTAAATGATGCTATGCGAGCGGTAGTCAAAGGTTCGCTAAAATGGAGTTCGAGCATGTGTTCAATTAATGGAAAATGGAAAAAAGGCATTAATGACAATCACCAAACAAGCAGTTAATTAATAAACTAATTAACTCATCAATTTCCAGACAGATGAACCCTAATTCCCAAAACTAAAAAATAGCGAAGAGAATCAAAAGGTGCAAACTTGACGAAACCCCATATCAATTCTATCAAAAACAAGTCCGAATCGCATAGAAAGGTACCTCATGATGTTGACTCGAAGATGAGCTCGGAGCTCGATGAAGAGCTCCATCATTTGACCCAAATCGGCGGCATTACCGTGAGAATAAAGAAGGGTGAATCTAGCAAAGGGATGTTTCCAGAAGTTAGCGACGATTTTATTCCCGCCTTTGGTTTGAAGAAGGTGGATATTGACGTTTTTGTCAGCGGTGAGACCGGAGAAGACGACCCTTCCGTCTTCTTCAGCGAGGACGTCGTAGGTTGGTGGGTCTGGTGGAAAAAAGGCGAATCTAGCAGCCACGCTCGACGTCACATTACCCATCAAGCAAGCAGAAGAGGAAAAATCGGTGGGGGGAATGGATGGATGACCGAGTCGTGGTGGTGGGGTCAGAGGTGAGGAGGGATAAGTGTCGCTGGATAATTGGGATGGCAGAAATGTCGGAGGGGGGAGGGATGGGCCGGATGGCACTTGGCAGGGAGTGGATCCGATCCGATCGAAGCGGGCGGGAGTTCAGAGAGAGAGAGAGAAGGAAATGAAAAAATGAAAAGATGAAAAAGAAATGGTCGTCGCTCAGCTGTTGACTGCTGGAGACAACAAACAATGATGAAATGATTCAATGAAAAATTGACTGTGGAATGAAAAAGTCTCTTAAATTAACACACACATTTGCATTTTTGCTCGCTATTAATTAACACAATGTTTTTATGTCATCCTTCTTAGGATTGCAATTTTCATACCAAATATTGGTAAAGGAATACTTCCTCTAACGAAAAAAAAAATATTGGTCTAGCGAACAGTTCTTAATTTTCTGAAAAGATCCTAAAGTTTAAATTCTTCTAAACACACCTATGACTTCAATCCATAAAATATCCAATCCTTGGCCGTTATAGAAATAATTTTCTGATGATATTTAAGTATAAACTTATATTTGCTCGCAGTTGATATAAAATTATTAGAATCTTTTCTGGGTGCCGGCTTAAGGAGGAAGGGAATAGGTTATGGTTTGGATGTTTCTAGCTCGGCTTCTTGGAAACTAGTGGTTGGTTCAATGAGTTATTCAAACACGAAATATTGAATACTATAAAGTTGTCGTCACTTGAGAGTTGGAGCAACTAAGGTTGTCTTAAATGATTGATTTATTATTGTTATTGCTAAAAACAGACATGTAGCATATATAGAAAAAATATTAATTAATTACATTATTCATTACATTCATTATTTCTTTCTCAGGTATCATAATCTCATTCATTAGATTTATTAAATTCAGCGATCGAGATTATGTCCATCTCCAAAGAACCTTCCTCATAGCACATAATATCGTCTAATATGAATGAGGTCAAATGCTTACTCCAAACTGCGGTTTACAGCTACAATAGATAATTAAACCGGTTCTCATACCCCCTCTTAGGTTTATATATTGTGATAACAATAATAATTAAATGAAATGTTTATATTTGTACGTGTAACACTAGAAGTGAGTCACGTGGGAGATGGAGATTTCAATATTTGGTTGAAGGGTTAATTGCAAAAATTATCTATATAAAATCTCATTTTTATATCGTCTAATATGAAAGTAAGAAAGGGATCACACCGACGCTTCGACCATCCAGTTCCCATTCACAAGCGACGTGGAGTACACGAGCGGGAATGACCTAGAGACGGTTTCTCACTCTGTTCACATCTTATAAATTTGAAATTTGAAATGCTATGTAGACATGACACAACTAATGACATACAGCAGAAAAAAGCTTCGCAAACCCGAGGGCTCTATTACTCGAACATGAAGCAAATAACAAAAATGACACAGCAAAATCAGCTTCAGGTACCCAGAGACTCCATCCGACAGTTACCTTTGACCTCTAACCAGGATCCAGGTGCCAGGTGCACAGGGGCTAGTCATATATCAGAGAGAAGAAAGTTTTGGCCCAGAGTTACCTGCACATAATAAACGTAGCCATACAGATTGATCAAAACCTGGAGAAGAAGGATGCACACAGAATACTTCATAAGGAAGATCCCACATGTGA
>JAWWMW010001041.1:49363-63836 GCA_035048345.1 Echeveria elegans
TAACAAAAATGGAAATCATATTTTACTTGAGTATTAACGCAACGTCATTCTTCGATTTTAACTCTCCAAATTTATTCAACTTGATAAGCATACGCATTTATATTTGGCTAATCATTTTCTAAGGCTCCGTTTGATTGCGGAAAAAAAGTAGAGGAAATGAAAAAAATTAAAGAAAAAATTTGAGTGAAAATGAAATGTGTGTTTGGTTGTAAAAAAAATATACAAACTGAGATCAGATTTTTCTTACAACTTTTTTATGAAAAAATTATTTTTAAAAAAAAAAATCCTCACTTTTTTCCCACAACCGAGCCTAAGGAGATATATTAGATTGTTTCACATAGTTGTCGAGTTGAGGAAATGTCTAGGGTTTAGTGGATATTTTGTATAGGAACTACTTAGGAAACAACAATGTTCCACTCAATTGTTCAAAACGAAATTCCCATGACAAACATAGGAAATTGGATGATGTTAAACATGAAAAATGTAGAGGAAACATCGAAATACAACTAAATGTTAGCATCATAAGTAATTTCGACGGTATCACAAAGTCGGAACGTTTTTTGTTTTGCTAATTGAATCAAGTCTTTCAACCCAATAAAAAAAACTACAGTCGTCCATAAGTCGCAAGTCGGATGCTAGTGTCCCGATTGGTCGTCTTTCTTCACCAAGTCGACAATACAAATCAATGTCCATAACTATGCTGTTTCAACAGAAGATGGATAACATACCAAAACGACAGGATTCGAACTTATAACTCGATGAAGTCTCGGACAGACACAGGAGTCCAAACAACAGAACGGAGCACGACACTATTCGCAAGCTAATTCGCTTGTTATGGCATGCAGTTACTAGTTGGACTCAATATTTGTGAAAAAAGTTTTGCTACACTATAACGTGAATTAAATTAAGCAGAGTGTAATATTTTCGATCGCATTAGATATAAAACTTTACGAATCTTTTCTGGTGATAGCCTATCCTAGGTATTTAATTTAGGATTTGGTTTACCTTTTCAACCGGTTTAAATGCCGGAAGCCCCTTGTAGGGACATGTGCCACACCGAAAAGCATCTCTCCTAGGTAGCACTGCAACATGAAAATGTAGTGAATAAAGCCAACTGAAGCACAAAAATGGTACGGGTATCAAATCATGAAGTATATGATTCAATATGACAAAGTAATTTAGAAGCGTACACTGCCACATGCGGATTTGAGGTTATCGATCTGTTCCATCATTAGATCAAGCTTCACTTTAGTTTCCTCGGCTTCAGCCCGACCACAAGTGGCAAGCTTTCTTTGCGCTCCCAACTTCACAATCAGATGCTGCAATCACATTGCAATAGCACACGTCTCAAGTTATTTACCATACATACCAGTTGGTAGTTGCGGCTTCTTAAGGTCTTCTTCAGTGGGGAGGCTATCCTCATCAATCAGATCCATATCGTCATCCATCTGAATTTTAGGCAGAGCTTTCTTTAGGGAAAACGACAATCCAATTTTCCAAGACGGCTTTTTGGAGTTGACCTGGGTAGGACATAATAACAGCCGTCAAAATTTATCTTTGCAAATGCCGAATTCGGTTATGTTTTATGTGTAGATACAGCAAATACTTACCCCAAAATATTGATCAGCCTCAGATGTGACTACAGCTAGTGGCTCAATGCTCTCTGGTTCTATAAAACCCAACACTAGTAACTTCTTCTCAAGAGCCGCAGTCTATATAAACGAGAGCGAGCTTGGAATACAAGGGGAAAAAATTATATCACGCTACTTACAGGGGACACAGTAGATTGAGATTTCTCTTGTAAACAAGGAAACAACAAGGAAACTTCCACCAGGCTTCAACACTCTTGTCACTTCTCCAAACAAAGAATCTTTAGGAAACTCAGAAGACAGGCAAATGGAGATAACCATATCCACTGAGGATGTTCCCGAAGGCAACTGACCTGTAATAGTGAAGGTGAGTCAGCCATTCAGACAACTGACCAGAAAAACGAACTGCAAAGTATTGTTTCACGCCATGGTGTCTTAATAATAAAGAAACAAGTAAATAATGACACACATACTCAAATTAGACGCCTGAGTAATAATCAACCGGTCACTCTTTTCAGCGCCTTCAATATTACCGCTCAAAATCTCTCTCGGAAAATTACACTCAGATCACCCTTTTAGAGTGATGATATTCTCACCATACTCGGTTAATCAGTTTCAAACCCAAGCTACAACTAAAGCAAGGGTTGTTATCCTAAATCTGAATTTAGGGTTTCAATAAAATTCCCAAATTCTAAACTCTAAATTCAAACACTGATAGCATAGTTTTAATAAAACTTAAATTGGAAGTTAAATCAACAGCTGAAATCAGATAACCAAAGTAAAGATTCGGACACGCGTACCCCCGACGGACGATGAAGACTCGCCTTCGGGCGAAGCAAATTGATCGATATTAGGTTTGAATAGAAGTTTCTACCGTTGGAATGTTTCATACTCCCTTTGTCCCAAAATATTGCTTACACTTTCCTTTTTTAATGTCCCAAAATAAAGTTTACACTTCCTAAAATAGAATATTACTTCCTTCATTTTTACTCTCATATACATTCTCTCTCTTTATTTATTATTTCACCTTTTTACAATCATTCATCATTTATTATCAATCAAATCATTCATTTTTTTCACACAAACACTCTCACTCTTAAATTAAAAAGTATCAATCAACCAACTTTTTATAAGTTTCTTAAATATTGTGCCATCAATAGAAGTGTAACCATCATTTTGATACGAACGGAGTATATACGGACTTGTGATACAAATTCAATTAAACTGGGCCGGTTCGTGGGCCCAATAAGGAGCGGCATTGATACAAAAGATCAAAACCGGTCGGTGGATTAGGGTTTTCGACTTGTGAGTGCGGTGCCGCCTTCAGATAGCGAAAATGGTGAGAAGCTCGTTTCATCTTGTGTAACATATTTTCTCGGATTTCATATTAAGCTTTGTGTTATATGTGTCGTTGTGTGCTTGCTAACTGCTAAATTTGATGTTGATTTTTCATTGGTGTGTTTAGCCGTCGCACAAGAGTTTTATGATTAAGAAGAAATTGGCTAAGAAGATGAGGCAAAACAGGCCTATTCCTCACTGGATTCGCATGAGGACCGATAACACTATCAGGTGCTTCATTGAAACTATACTTTGGTATTTCTTTAGGCTCCGTTTCGTTGCAAGAAAAAAGTTATAAAAAGAAAATTTAAAGAAAAATAATTTTCGCATTGGAGAGTGGTAAGAAAATTTTGATATTATTTTGCCTTTTTTTTCTTTCAATTTTTTCATTATAACCAAACACACATTTCATTTTCACTTAAAATTTTTCTTTAATTTTTCATTTCCTCTTCTTTTTCCCTGCAACCAAATGGAGCCTATATGATTTCGCTTTTTGATTTTAACAATGAATGAATAAATTGTTGTGTAGGTACAATGCGAAGCGCAGGCACTGGCGCAGAACCAAGCTTGGCTTTTAAGCGCATTCATGTCGGCCTCATTTGCCGTCTGCTATGTTTTTTCAGTTCAATTTGAATTCTTGAATCAGTGTTTAGACTTGTTTTAATTTGACATGGATGCTGTTTTGTATGAATGCCCTTATCATTTAACAAGTACATTGAGATTTCTTCTTGTTTTTTGTTGGGCATTTTGGCCTCACTTCGCTTTACAGTGATATTTAGTACTTCTATAGCAACTCATTGTGTGTGTTGTAGCCATATATATTAGCTTCTCGAGTTGAGAAGAGTTAAAGTTCAGGTAGATTTTGAGATTTCATCTCTTGTTTTACGGAACTATTGGGGTACTTAGGCAGCAAATTTTATTTTATAGGACTCAACTCTCAACATGTTGTGTATATATAGGCGTCGTTGTCTTAGGCAGTATCAGGAATTTTAACTGATCTTATTCTTATAGTTGCTTCTTTAGTTTCAGTAGAGGTTTATTAAATACCCAAGTTGGGTCAGTTTGTTTACCCTAGCAGCTTATTGACAGTAATAATGGAAAGATCCTGAGAATCTCCTATCCTTAGATTACCATTTAATTATTGTACGCTACTGGCCTTAACACACCTAGCTGGAGTGTATCATTCAGAGTTTTGTTTTAGGTCAAAAGTTGTATCCTCTCTCATTTATGAATGCCAGTATCATGTTTATTTTTCGTTCAATCGGAGTACCATGCTTATTATTTAGCTCAGCTACATTGCTCGGTAAATTGAGAGCCTTTTTAATTCGGACCATATTTGGGTTTTCCAAAAATAATCACCCGTATAATGCTGCTGGCCTCTAAAATGTACACCTCCATTGACCTTTAAGAGAAGTAACTTCAAGGGTGACCTTCCAAGTAACTTCGGACCATTTTTGCTCTTGCGGCCTGTTCATGGCGGATGCCTGAAAGGTCATTTTAAAGTGAGCTTTTATGGTGAAAGAATGTGCAGTAGTTCGATTCCTTTGAAGGGTTTCGTCTTTCGTCTCTTCTTTCTTCCATGGTGGGTTTCGTCTTTCGTCTCTTCTTTCTTCCTCCACCATGGCTACTGAGAAAACTCTTGAAGATATCAAAAATGAAAATGTCTATTTGGTAAGCTTCTGTTTGTTTTCATTTGATCATCGGAGTCTCATGCAGAAAAAATGAGTGATGGTATCTATGGTTTAAATACTCCGGGAGAGGATTCCGATTGAGGTTTTTGAGCAGTTGAAATGCTCAAAGGACAGCGAAGGGGAGCAGAGGTTACAGATCTTTGGCCCCAACAAGCTTGAGGAGAAGAAGGTCACACAATACACTACATTTCTCTGGGTCTTAAGGATGGTATTGATTTGTTGCTTCAGTTTTCCTGATCATTGTTCATGTTTACATGATCCCAACAGGAAAGCAAGCTCCTCAAGTTCTTGGGGTTCATGTGGAATCCTCTTTCATACACAAGTTTATAATTTGATTAAATGAGATGTGCATGAATGGTGCTTGAAGCCTTCAGATTGGCAGGATTTTGTTGGTATAATCGTGTTGCTGATCATCATGTCAACTATTAGTTTCATCGAAGAAAATAACGCAGGCAATGCTGTGGCCGCTCTGATGGTTGGTCTGGCTCTGAAAATCAAGGTTTTGAGGGATGGATAATGAAGCGAGCAAGAGGCATCCATCCTTGTCCCTTGAGATATTATCAGCCTTAAGCTGGGTGACATCGTCCCAGCTGATGCTCGTCTGCTGGAAGGAGATTCTTGAAAGATTGATCAATCTGCACATACTAGTGAGTCTCTGCTAGTGATCAAACATCATGGGCAGGAAGTGTAGTCTGGTTCCACATGCAAGCAAGGTGAGATTAAAGCTGTTGTCATCGCCACTGGTGTCCACACCTTCTTTGGCAAAGCTGCCCACCTCGTCGACAGCACTAACCAAGTCGGCCATTTCAAGGCAAGTCCTCTTAAATACTATTCAAACTTTTGCACTGATCACCTCATTCGGTTATAAGTAAATGATATTTGAGTTATGATGCAGGTGCTGACAGCCATCGAAAACTTCTGCATTTGTTCCATTGCTGTCAGTATGGTCATTGAGATCATGTACCCGATTCAGCACAGGAAATACAGAGAGGGAATCGACAACGTGCTAGTTCTCCTCATCGGAGGAATCCCCAATGCCATGCCCACTGTCTTTTCAGTTACAATGGCTATTGGGTCTCACCGTTTGTCGCAGCAAGGAGCCATCACCAAAAGAACGACAGCCATTTGAGGAAATGGCTGGCATGGATGTCCTCTGCAGTGACAAAACCGGTACCCTCACCCTCAACAAACTCACTGTCGACAAGAACCTGATTGAGGTTAGTTTTCGTAGTTAATTACTCGCTATTAATGTGACAATAACTGGACTTCGACTTTTCTGTACTCATTCACTTTCCCTTTGGCTTCCATCTTTTTTTCTCTAAATTTTTTTAATTCATTCAAGGACTGGATACTCCCATACTCAAGCGGATACTTAGACCAAGAGTGTAACGGATGGGTTGGCAACCCTTCTACAAAAGATACCAAGTGTTCCCTGAGAATGCTGACAAAGATACCGTAATGTTGCTCGAGCTTCCCGGGTTGAGAACCAGGACGTGATTGATGCATCAATTGTGGGGATGCTGGGAGATCCCAAGGAGGTGAGCCCGCAGCTTTAGACGCATCAATATATGCATATATTCTCTCACTTCTTTTGGCAGACGTTGTTGAAGACTTGAAGTATGGACTATGTTTTGCGTCTTTTAGGCCAGGGCAGGGCTTACGGAAATCCACTTTTTACCCTTCAACCGAGTGGATAAGCGCACGACCATCACTTACGTTGAGACTGAAGGCAACTGGCAGAGATGCAGCAAGGATGCTCCTGAGCAAATTACAAATCTCCCATGCCTCCTGATATCTACATTCCATTCTTAAGGTGTATGCTCTTAAGTGATTAATGCAATGAATGGGTGTTCTGTTTTTACAGATTATTGACCTTTGTGAGCTGACAGGTGATGAAAGGAAGAAGGCTCTTGACATCATTGACAAGTTGGCTGAGACAGGCCTGCGCTCATTGGCAGTTGCCCGTCAGGTAATGCGTCATTGCATTTGATATTATTTAGTTGTTTGTCTAGTAATGTTGCAGATATCGGTATGATATTGACAGAGACAAAGGAGAGAGCTGGTGGCCCTTGGGAGTTTGTAGGTCTCTTGCCACTTTTCGTCCCACCAAGGCATGACAGTGCTGAAACATGCGCTGGGCTCTTAACCTTGGTGTCAATGTTAAGATGATAACTGGTGATCATGTTGCTATTGGGAAAGAAACTGGTCGCAGGCTTGGTATGGGAACCAACATGTACACATCCTCCTCACTTATTGGATAGTCCAAAGACGAGTACATTGCCTTCATCCCTATCGACAAGCTCATCGAGCAGGCTGATAGGTTTGCTGGAGTCTTCCCTGAACACAAATCCGAGATAGTCAAGGAGATACAATAGAGGAAACACATCTGTGGAATGACAGGAGATGGTGTGACTGACGCACCAGCTTTGAAAAGGGCTGATTGGTATTACAGTAGCTGATGCCACTGACGCAGCCAGGAGCGCTTCAGACATTGTCCTGACTGAGCCTGATCTGAGTGTGATAATCAGCTGTTCTGACCAGGCGTGCCATCTTCCAAAGGCTGAAGAACTACAGCATCTAGGCTCAAGGAGATTTTCGCCACTGGCGTTGTTCTGGGAGCATACCAAGCCTTGATGAGTGCGTTTCAGCGTGAGTATCTGACCCCATTTTAAGCACATTTCTCCTCAAGTTTGGAAGTATTTCAGTGCTGGACTTTTTGAAATGTTGATTTTTCAGAACAAGACAACAAGTTCGGGCTGAAACCCATCAGTAACAATTTGGATGAGCTCACTGCTGCTCTCTATGCCTCTATCTTCAAGTTAGTATCATGACCGAACTTGTTCTGAAAAATCAATATTTCGAGTTGATTCAAGATAGACTCGAAATATTAAAATTGAAAGTTTTAATATTATTTTCAGTACGACGACAAACCAAACATACATGCTCATATTTCATTTAATTCTTTCATCACCCAAACACGAAACAAACGGACTAAAATTTCAAGCAAAGATGTCGATAACAGTGTAGATATGAGCATCGAGACTCTTTGACTAACACACTCACGACGCCTTCTGCCTGGAGTTATTCTGATATTTGTTAGCTAATGTAAGGACCTTATTGCGATATTTTAGTATATATGGCTTCGTATTTGTAATTTTTGACAACCCGTGAAACGAAATAAAAAAGTACAAATCGAATTATGTCTAAATTTCGGGGTTTAATCGGGTAAATAAGGAATTAATTCGGCCGTATATGTAATTAGTGTAAAATATTTTTCCCGCCACCTGTCTAGTTGGTTTCTCTCTATCTCCAACAAAGCAAAGCCAAAGTGTTACTGTGTGGCGAAACCCTAGACGGTTCGATGGCAACGGAGTACGAGCGGAAGAGGCTGGAAAACATCCGGCGAAATGAGGAGAAGATGGCGGCCCTCAAGATTCAAGCTAAAGTCACTCAATTGGCTGCCGCCACGCAGCAGAAGAAGTACGTTGTGTGCTTGTCTTTCTCGTTCAAATTTGGGGTCTTCCGACTCTTATAGATGATAATAATAAATTTGAATTTTTTTTATTCCTTTTGATTATGTGCAGTTTGAAGTAGGGTTTTGGTTTTGGGTATTTGTAAGAGAGTTGTGTATTGTGATATTTGATGTTTCAGGGAACAGGAGAAGAGTTACAAGAGAAATGCAAAGAAGAGGTCCAAATTAGAAACAGAAACGCCGAATGTGGTTCGTAGGTCGCTTCGTGCTAGAGGTTTGCCCCCTGATTTGTTAACTGCAAAGGGAATAGACTATGATGAAAATGAGATTAAGGATTCTGGAAAAGAAGTTAATCAGGGTCTGCCAGGCAAACGCCCTGCGCGTACAGGCCCTGTTAGTATGAGGGAAGTTTACAGTGGTGATCATTCTTATGAACCATTGATTAAAAGGATCGTGGGTTTGTCTTACAGCAAGGCTGATACACGTGTTAATTCTTTGGATTTGGAAAGTTTGAGTTTGGAGCCTGAGAATATTGCAAGACCAATGCCTGGGAAGATATACGCTTTGCAGTTTTTCCCAACTAGTCATGCTCACATTGTTGCTGCAGGAAACAAGTATGGTGACATTTCATTCTGGGATGTTGACTCTGAAGATGAAGAACACTGTGTTTATCTATACGAACCATATTCCTCTCCGGTTTCGGGAATACTGTTTCCACCGTCTAGCCTGTCAAAGGTGATCAATTTTTATCATGTATACATGTTGAAAAGGATTGTGCATAGCATGAAAAAGGTTTCAACGCTCAAGTTGCATGATTTTAATTGATGCGAGGTGCTATTTTAGGAGTGAATTATGTTTAAACTTTCTTAGTTTGAACTTTGAAGTCAGTAGCCCTGCAGACAATAATACCAAATAGTCAGCCTACACAAAATGGCCACTTCAAGTTAGTTGGTAATGTGATAGTTTGTTGTGGTACTTGTCAAAATAGAAGAATAAAGGTTGACTTTTAGAAGTTGTTGCATTTCAAGATGCTAATTTGTACTGTGCATGTCTGAATGGTGTATTAACTTAGTTTGATTTGGGCTTATCAAAAACAGATGTATAGCAGTTGCTACGATGGGATTATTCAGCTAATGGATGTGGAGAAGGAGGTGTTTGACATGATACATTCTACTGATTATGGAGTATATTCACTGGCTCAGAGACCTGGTTATAACGAGTGCGTGACATTTGGTGATGGTAATGGAACTCTTAGTGTCTTTGATGAGAGGATGGGTAAATGTGCAGCCTCATGGAGTTTACACGGAGATAAGATTAACTCCATTGATTACAACTTAATAAATCCGCACTTGTTGGCTACTAGTTCTACAGATACAACTGTCTGCATTTGGGATGTGAGGAAGATGGTCAAAGATAAACCTAAATCATTGAAGGTTATTGACTATAAAAGATCTGTCCAGTCTGCTTATTTCTCACCCTCAGGAAGTTCTGTTGCTACTACTAGGTATTATGCTCATTATCTTATGATGCAAAATCTTTTTGAAACGATCATTATGTTTTATCATCCTCTTGGTAATTTTGTAGCTTGGTTCCAGTGTAAACCTGATCGAGTTACACACCCACCTCCACCTCTCTTGGATTTAAGTTATATTGTAATTAAACCAGTCTGGGTCTTCAACTTCTTTATAAGTTTACTGTCATTATTTATGATGATTTTTGACTTATTAAATTTTCCTTTGGTCTGCTTCATGTAGCCTTGGCAACAAGATTGGCATATTGTCCGGGGCTAATTACGAGGAAGAACATGAGATATACCACTTTCATGAAACGGGAAGATGGCTGGCCACATTCAAGTATGTCACATCAAATAAATTGTATTTGACTTGAAATGCATATGTCATTGTTGTTTTGTGAATTTTTTACTTTTAGTTACGCTCCAAAACCA
Organism: Echeveria elegans; assembly: GCA_035048345.1. Classification (NCBI taxonomy): domain Eukaryota; kingdom Viridiplantae; phylum Streptophyta; class Magnoliopsida; order Saxifragales; family Crassulaceae; genus Echeveria; species Echeveria elegans. The sequence continues at coordinate 59,399 of JAWWMW010001041.1, forward strand.
ACAAGATTTCTCATGCCAGATTTCTTTTGTTAGTCTGTTGCTACACAGCCATACATGTACAGGCTAGTTTTTATTTAATATCGGTTCTTTACAACATATCATCTAACACTTCGATATTTGTCTTGGTGGCAACAGAGGCATTTGGGGATGGGATGACTCGTATGTTTTCATTGGCAACATGAAAAGAGGAATTGATGTTGTGTGCACAACGAGCAAGAAAGTAGTTCAAACCTTGACAAGTGAGCACATGTCTGCCATCCCATGTAGATTTGCGAAGCACCCAAATGAGGTTGGAATGATAGCTGGAGCAACCAGTGGAGGTCAAGTATACTGTTGGAAATCCAACAATTAAGATCAGGTGCATTTGTTAGTTATTTACAAAGTGGATCATATGATAAAACTCTTAAGAAAATCCTAGGTCGTTGATTTTGTACTTTGAAGTGTATCTATGTAGTTGTCATACAGTCTCTTCATATCTGTGCCTAATCATTTTAGTTCGACAAATCCAATAATTGTATCTATGTAGAGTTGACTCTTAAGTTGACTAGAACTACTGAAGAGCACCTGAGGTTAAGAAGATCAGCTTGGCTCGGGTAACGAATTGTGAAGAGGTAGGGAGAAATTGATAGCAGAAAGTCAAATGGAGAGCTCACCAAAACATGGCCCTAATCGGTGCACGTAAGGCAGGCGTAGTGCTTGTCCCAGTGAAGTGAAGGTTCTCTTTGTTTTGTTGTTGTCATGTTGCGAACTGATGGGTCTAATTATGCTTGCTGCTTTCTCACAGGCGAACTGTTTGAAAAGCCTTGGCTTCTTACATTATTATTCATATTCTCTGTTACTACAACTTGCAATCTCTGGTGATATAAACTGTTACAGAAATCATGATAGGTGGCATCATTCACTTCTTCCGCAGGGAGTTTCCGAAGAATCAATCATTCGCCTCTCTCGCTTATATTGTATTTCATCACGTTGGTGCATAATAAGCAGTGCTCTTCTCTCACCTGTCCATCCACAATATAGACAGTGAGAACACGCATTAAAGAAAACACACCCAGTAGCAACATGGGATCTAAAAATCCATCGAGAAAGACGTCATCAAGGTTGGTTGGAAGTTGGATAAAAGATCGAAGGATACTTGAGTTCAGTTCAAGAAAATGTCTCAACGCAGTTGAATCTGTAGTTGTAATTGCGAACACCCAGCTATATGCACCCCCCCTCAATTTGATAATACAAATTAAACGAACCGTCCATATCACTTACAGTCGCATTTTTTCCATTGATTCACTCAACCTCGCTATAGCTTCTAGTTGACGTACAGTAATTGATATCACAGTTTCATTAGCTTGTTGCCTCATATCCTGAAACCAGTTTCATTAGCGACTGGTTATGATAGCGGAAGAATCTTTCAGTAGTTATAAAAAAAAAAACTTCACCGAGTACAGACCTTGCATATGCAATCGGTGTGGCGGCTCTCTGTTATGTTCAGAGCTGAAGATGATACTGGCGGAGTGGCGGACTCATATGCGATCTGTGAATGTGAATGAGCGAATGGCTTCGATTCGCTCTCTGGCTTGTGTTACTTCAATCTCTGTGAATACAACATTCCTTGAATATGAGTATCAGTTTTATTTTGTTTCTCTCAAACTGACTGCTAATTCAATTTTCAAAGAATCTTTCTGGAACTTTTCTCGTGAATACATGCATCAAAGTTTATATTACATTGCAGTTTTATATATTGCCTATCATATATGCCGCAACTGCTGTTGTTTGATTCTCTACTAGTTGAGTTGGTCTCGAAGGTTTCTTGCTAGACAGCGACCTAATCATTTCATATATGTTGTATTTGATCTGTTCACTACATCTGCATGTAGCGGGAGTTTGGTTAAATGTTGATTTTCTTTTTCCAAATAGTCGTCATATACTGAGAACTGAATCTACTGATCGATTGATTTGCAGGCTTTTTGGTTTTGATTTTGCAGGATTGTAAAGCTATTGATGTGTATGGGCTTGAACACCGCTGCAAAGGTTGTACATATCTTGCTTATGTTAGGGTCTGTTCTAATGAACTTTTAAATTAAGTTTGCTTACTTTGATGTTTCAACTGATGCAGGATGATACAATGTGAATGTTGTTGATAGCAGCAATCAATACTCAAGTCTAATTTAGAGTTTTTTTTAGTGAGGATGATACAATGTGAATGTTTTCTATATCAACTCAGTTTTGGTGCATTTGGAGATCGATACTATTCTGATCGGATATTTTGTACCTCAGAACGTAACGAGAGATGTGGAAGCTGGAGACTTCAGGTTGGCTTCATGTCCTGAAACAACGTGGCCCATAAGGAGTCGATGCCATCAATGCCCTCAGGCTCCCTTGGGCTTCGGCACATAGTCAGAGACAAAGGCCCCAGCGGACTCCCGCCCGCATCACTATTCTCATGAAACCAACCTGATGGGGCTAAGGGCCCTGAGTGGCCTCTGCTGATGATTCTCGCTTGTCCATTACTCCTCTCCAGTGGCCCAGACCTCATCATCTTCGGCCTTAGGCTTCTGAAACCTAAACTCTTGCTGCCCTGCCGCTCATCATGAGAATGGTGAGTCAGCATGTACACTTCTCCTTTCTCTTGTTTGTCCTTTACCTTCCGCTGCCCTCCTCCCATCCAGTACTTCACCACCATCTTTGGATTCTTTTGACGGAGTGTCATCAATTTCTTGGCACAGTCCACCACCCTCCTCTTGGTCCTGTCGAATGCTTGTCGTACCCGACCAGAAAAAATGCCTGAAATGCTCCTTGTTTCGCTTCTTGCCAACTTAATAATCTCCAGCCTGTGCTTTGCTGTGGTAATCCCCATGCTCTGTAGAAACTCATGGTTGAAATGTGGTATATCCTCTGCAGTCAACTCATTGCAGGCAAACACAACTCCATAATCATACACGAGGGTCAGTTCCAGACTGGTTTTGGAGAGCCATGAGAACCAGTCCATCACACTAGAGCTATACCCACAACACAGGAGAGAGAGAGAGAGTGTGTGTGTGCGTGATGCATCAAATAAGTACGTAGGACTTCTTTCTTCCACTTGTGATATTTGTACTTACTTTTAAGTGGCATTTATGCATGCGAGATGCGTCTGAGTGAGTTGTTTCTAATGAAGGGGAAAGTGCCTGTTTTTGTGGTGGAGACTTGAATGTGGTGGGTGAAGTCCAGGTCCATACACACATTACTACATTATTATGTGCATCAAGTTTTTTCCTTAATGGAGTGTGTTTGGTGCTTGTAGGTTGAGTGTTTTTTGTGGAGTCGATTGGACCACAGTTGCGCCAGAAATCACTACGACTCTTCTTCAAAAGTCGTATCAATTGAGGAGTAGGACTAACTATTCCCAACTTCTCCACCCTACCCTCTTCAAGCACTTCGATCAGAAATCAACGCGACAAATACCTACGCAATCCAAAATGTTTGACGTAACATGATGGCATTAAACATGCTGTGAATGAATATGGCCATGGCCCCCCCTAATGCATTCAACTCAACCTTTCCAAGACACACTTATTCAGTGAAACATTCATAATGGTATGTATACAATAAGACCACTTTTTGTGACTTCGTTCATGTCCCTGTCGTTTTATCTTAAGTTCCACCTCTTGGGTCAATGAACATCCAACATCTTATGCTGGTAAAACTGGCCTTTGTAGCTAGAGGTTCCCCACCGATCAACTACTTTGAGTTTTATTATATATTAGCTTTTGTCAGCAGCAAAAAAGTAGTACTCCCTCCGTCTCATTATATAATTTTTATTTTCTTTTTAAGCGTCTCAAAATATAAGTCTCCTTTTCTTAAATGGAAATTTTTTTCACTCACATTTACGCTCTCTCTCCAATCTGTTTACTTTTCACTCATTCTCTTTCCTACTTTTACCTCACATAACACAATTTTCTTAAAAAACATGTCAAATTTCAAATGAGATCTATATAATGGGACGGAGGGAGTATTAAACTATTTATTATGAATGGACTGTTTCATTGCTTGCAGTAGATGTAGATGGAGCAACTATGAGAAGTTGCAACCAGAATCCTCCCATTTGGGTCTTGTGGAGCTATAAAGAGCATCTTATGAAAACTCATCAACCACCACATGCTCTGATTAGGTATAGAATTGATCTCCGCAAAATCATAATTACTTAATGATAGATGATGACTACTACTAGTTCAACGTGTATCCAACAACATCATATATCACTATCTTAGTGATCATTAATTTTTGGTAGACTTTCACTTAAGTTATCTCCCACAAAATTCTTCGGGTATAACTAACCTAATGAAGTTGAAAGCTGTCTTTCAATAGTGTTCTATAAGCATATACATCATATATGCGAGCTCACCATCTTGGAATACGAAATAGTAAGAGCTTTTCATACGTTGTACTTGATAAGTAACGTTCC
>JAWWMW010001041.1:63936-76646 GCA_035048345.1 Echeveria elegans
CCTTATTTTCCTCACTAAAGACCCCATTGCAATAAGACTTTGACAAAAATGCCCCTCCCCACCCTCCTTATTTACACTACATGTCATCCATCACTATTTATACGTATTTGAGTGTATTTGACCAACTAATTATATTTGATTGTATTTGACCGTATTTGATCAAGTAGATTTCAAAAAATATATATAAAATTAAGAATTTTAAAAAATTAAAAAATTAAGAATTGGAATATTAAAAATTATAAATGGAGCGAAAAACGTTGTAAAACTTAATTAAATCGAATGAATACATCGAAAAAATTTCGTCGGAACGACGGGAGTGCAACTAGTAAATAAATAAATAAATATACAGTACTGAATATTTAACTCCACCCGAACGACTTCCACATTTGCGATTTGCCTCTTAAAATCCCCCCTCAGTATAAAAATGTCATCATCTCGTCGATTCAACCAAACGCTGTTCCACAATGGCGTTTCCTTCCACCGCTCGGAAATCAAACACTTCACTAAAGTCGTCATCTTCTTCATCATCAGCCTTCGCCTCTTCATCAGCCTCCGCCTTCTCATCTCCCTCAATCCACTACCTCCGCAAATCCACCCGCCGAAACCCCGCCTCATCGCCACAACCGCCGCCGTCATCTCAATCGTTTAGATTCGGTCTCGACCGTTCTCTTTCCCCTAGCCGATCAATTTCAGCGGTCTCTCGAGACAGCCACCAGATGTCGAGTGGGAGGCGGATGTGTATGTGTTCACCAACGACGCATCCTGGCTCGTTCCGATGCAGTTTGCATAAGAATTCAAGCGTGAATAATCAGTCGTCGTCTTCGTCGAGTCACCACCACAGGTTGAATGCGCGACGATCGGCGATGACGAACTCGTTGGTGAGGATTGGGACTGTGGAAGGGGATTTGATGAAGCGTGCCCTAGCGTCGCTGATTCGGCCTTCTTCTCACCAGCAGCGTAGACGTATCGCTTTCCTCGCTAGACCTAGCAGGCTTTCTGTTATGTCCAGAGCCGAAGATGATTCCTGCTCATAATGCGATACTTGTGTTACTTCAATCTCTGTGTATACAATACAACATTCCTGCTTATGAATATCAGTTTTATTTGGTTGCTCTGAAACTGACTGGCAATAAATCTTTCTGGAACTTTTTTGTGTGAATATCAAATAAATGCATCAGAGTATGATTGCCGGATCTGTGGATTTATAATGCAGTTTTATATATTGACTACTTTCGTTGAATTTCTTATCTGCCACTGCTGTTATTTGATTCTACTAGTAAGATTGTTTACTGCTCTTGAGTTGGTCTTGAAAGATTTTTGCCAGATAGCGGCCAAGGTTGAGAAATCTGCCATCCATTGTAGCTGACTGATCAGTTTGCGGGCCTTCTGGTTTTGATTTTGCAGGTTTGTAATGCTACTGAAGTGTATCGCCCGCTTATGGGCTTGGACACAGCTGCAAATCTTGAACTTGAACTACTGGTACATTTCTTGGTTATGTTAGTGTCCGGTCTAGTGAACTTTTAAATTGAGTTTTTTTACTTAGATGTTTCAATTGATATTTTAATCCAATGCCGATGGTCAGATTTTGAGTTCAGTTTCAGTATAAGTTAAGTTTAGGAATTTGAGTTCGGCGCACAGTGCTCACTCAGTACAAAGTGCGAAATGTGGAAGCTGGCAAACATAGTGGAGTCGAGGTGGAGACTTTAGGTAGGCTTCATGTCCTGAAACAACTTGGCCCGTGAGGAGTCGATGCCATCATTACCCTCAAGCCCCCTGGGGCTCTGCACATAGACTGAGTCAGAGCCACCACTGGGCTCTTCTTACCCTCACGGTCACCACTTTTCTCATGAAGCCAACCTGATGGTTTCAAGGGCCCTGAGTGACCCCTGCTGATGATTTTCGCTTGTTTATTATTCCGCTCCAGTGGCCCAGACATCATCAGCCTCGGCAGTGGGCTTTTGAAACCTAAACTCTTGCCGCCCCACTGCTCATCATGAGAGTTGTGACTCAGCATGAACACTTGTCCTTTCCCCTCCTCGTCCCCTTCCTTCCTCTGCTCTCCTCTCCTCCAGCAGTACTTCACCGCCAGTTTTGGATTCTTTTGTTGGAGAGTCATCATGTTTTTAGCACAGGCCACCACCCTCCTTTTAGTCCTGTTCAATGCTTCTCGTACCCGACCAGAGGCACTGCCAGCTTTGCTCTTTGCTTCGCTTCTTGCCAACTTAATAATCTCCAGTCTATGCTTTGACTGATGATCCCATGCTCTTAGAAATTCGTGGTCAAAATGCGGTATAGGCTCTGCAGTCAACTCATTGCAGGCAAATACCACTCCATAATCATACACAAGGGTCAGATTCAGACTGGTCTTGGAGAGCCATGAGAACCAACCCATCAAACTAAGCACAACATAGGAGAGAGGCATATGAATCAAGTATATATGAGTGACTTCTTTCTTGGACTTGCGGCCTTTGTACTTATGCAAGTGGCATTTATGCATGCGGCTGCATGAGATGTTTGTAATGAAGAGGAGAGTGTGTGTGTGGGAATGTGGTGGAGACTTGAATGTGGTGGTGAGGTCCATACACACATTACGTGCACCAAGTTTCCGTAATAGAGTGCGTTGGTTGAGTGCTCTTTGTGGAGTCGTCAGGACCACAGTAGTGCCCACTGCCCATATATCCTCTATGGCTCTTCTACAAGTCGTATACTATACATATAGGATGGAGTAGGACTAAATACTAACTATTCCTAAATCCTCCACTCCATGGTGTTCATTATAAATCAACGCGTCAACACAAAAGCGCTTGGCGTAGTAAGCATGATGACACTTGACACCAACCTGCTGCGAGTGATCAGTGATTATGGCCATGGCCATGGCCCCCAACCCTAATGCATTAAACCCAAACTTTCGAAGACACACTTATTTAGTGAAACAATAAAAGACCACTTCTGTGTCTTCATTGATCTCCTCCATCGGTTCTATCAGTACACATCTTGGGTCAAAGAACACCCAACTTGCACTTGTGCCGTCAATTGAGATTACTTGGGCCACATGTTGGGGTTCCTATTAACATACTCACATTATGAAAAGCCAAATTTACAACTTCATCATCATAAGCCGGTAATCTTTGACCTTCGCTCACCATGACAGCCTAAGTAAAGTAAATACTTGAACTTCCATAACATAAAGACTTAAAATAGAACTCTAGGACAAGTACGTACAACTCCATCCTAGAATAACAAATAGTAACAGCTTTTCATGCATCTTATTCGATAATTAAGGCTCTGCTTGGACATTTTGTAAATGGATCGTTACATGAAAAAACAAACGTTACAGGGTGAAACACTTCCAGACCACAACGTTTTAGTAACAGGCAGTCTTGAAAGAAAAAAAAATTCTATCAGAGAACTATGATTACCAAAAGTTGAACCTGCGCCCAACCATAATGCAAAACATAGTTGAGAAACTCGCTGCAACAACTTTGATCAGCTGCTAGCCCTGAATTGCGGGTAAAGCAGCTCCTGCTCCACTGAATATTTTTCTCCTCAAAATATGTGAACGATGTCGTATGCAAATCTGTACTGAGTTAGGGATCTACAAGGAATGATATAAAACTGGTAATGACTCAAGTGATTTCACACTTCAAACCGATGGCAGACCGCTGCTTTATGACTTATGTATTGTTGTTCAAAATCTTCAATTATAATGGCAGAAGTGAGTTGAATCAGCCTAATATAGATTAAACAATTAAGACTTCGGTTACCTATGAATGCACGTATTCCCACAGTTCGCGGGATTATATTCAATGCAAATATAAAGAGAGTGAAGATCTGTTGTGCAAACAGGTTATTGAAAGTGCAAGCTGAATTCTTGCATTACAAAAGCGCAGAAAACTACCATAAATTTAATAGCAACATGGTTAAAGGATACGTCCAGAACAGCACGAAAGACTGCATGATAAAAACGGCATAAGTCAGAGACGTCAAATAATAAAATCAAATTACAATTATAATAACAGCACGGTAGAGCCATCTATACCCATGAATTCAACGTTAACAAGTACAAAAGCTATGAGTTACATGAAGAGACTGCAAAAGTCACATGTGATGATAAATAAAAGTGAGGTGATTTGTTTCATGCAAGTACTGAAAGCTTCCCAATAGCCACTTTTAACAGATGTTGAGCATCAGAACGATCTTGCTGTACACCGTTATTGCATATCAGAATCAGACTAATATATGTATATAAACGTCAAATTTTGCAGTTTAAACTAGACTACACAAAAACGGTTTCTTGGCCTTGATATCGGTTTTCTTGTTGCTATACAAACTTTCAGTAGCTCAAATATACAAATTCTAGTAACATGGTACTTAAGTATTGATGATGGATGCAGGAAATAACTTTTAGCTGATTTGTATATATTGAAGCCTCAATGACCACAGAGGACAGCAAATTTAAAACATAGTCAATTGTCATATGCAGTAATGACTTGACATTTAGCTACCAAAAACTATTTATACCGACAGAGATAGAGATGTAAAAGCACATGTACTTACCATCAGCCCACTCAGAAAGCCATCAAAAAGCACCCGATTCCACCCATCAAAATACAAATGAACGTTGAAATTAGCCTTAACAACCAGCGCTAATGAGGTGAACGCCATGATAAGGAAATAAAAGATGAATCCAGTCAAGCTAGTAAACCCCATGATCCCAGCAATAACGCCCGTAATGATAGACAAAAAGGTACGGCTGTCTCCCAAAGAAAAGAAACAATCAGAATGCAACCACAAGCACAAAAAAAAGCAAGCACTACAAAGTACAAAACACTAGCATGAAGCAAAATCTCAAATTCTCCAAAACCTGTAGTAAATAGTCTTCATGTTGCTTTGTAAATTCTCGACATTGATAGTAGGCAAATCAGCATCTATTTTATGCTTCGCTAATCCATCATCATTACTTCCAGCCATATCACCTGAAATTTACATTATGCTCAAATCATCAATCAGATCCCAAAAAATATAATAAAACACCATACTTATACCAGAGCATCTAGCTAAGCGAGGGAAAGCAGAAACCCTAAATTGCAGTGGCCAGGAAAACTACAGTTAGCAAAACAGTAGTAACACTAAATCAAGAGACTGAATTCAAAAATAAGGCAAACGTCGGTTTCAACTCTCAAATTTTGAATAAAGACACGGATAGAGTAAACAAGATCATGCCTTTCTTCTGGGTTTTGATAGATAGAAAAAAAAATCAAAATTTTGCAGGGATATTCAGATCGATGAAGACCACTTTGGAGATAGAGGATCGAATCGAATTGCGGAAACAAAAATATGGAATTTGCGATTTGACCCCTGAACGGTCGAACCATTGAATTGGTGTCGAACTTATAAATGCGACGGTTCAACCAAACCCTAACCGGTTCATAATTTTGACCACTTACTATGCTTTCTCTACTCTCTCTCTCTCACTTCGTCGGCACTTGATTCGATTCCTTGGCTTCGATGGAGGTCAGCAGCATCAACTCTCGTGTCGGAATTGGTTCTACTGCGGAGCTAGTCGTTACGGAGACGGCGAGGTCTCTGGCTGTGCTCCTGATAATGGTACATGTGTACTCGAATTGATTTCCTTATTGTTTTTCACAGAGGTCTTATTGCGGTGCTAGGGTTTGTCATTCTTCAATTTGTTCTGGATTTGAGTTAGAGACTTAGGGATTGATTGGTGTGGCGGTTGTTAGGGTTTATAAAAATTTTGAAGCTGTTAGTAAGTCAAAATTGGAGATTTAATTGGTTGCTGATTCATGTTTTCATCCTCAGGGATTTATTTGAATTGGATGTTCTTTTTTGTGTTTGTTTTCGTCTTGAAGTAGATCTATTCCAAAAAATGATGTGTATGTGAGGGTTTTGATGTATGTGTCAATTGGGAACAATGATAGATTTGTGTTAGGGTCATAGAAGATGAATGAGCGAACGTGGGTAAAACCGTAAAAGCGTAAGTAATGCTCAGCATTTTCCCCATAGTAATCATGTTGAAGCCTACGAATTTACAGAAAAGGAACCAGGAATGGAACCACGATGGTACTCAGTTTTTCAATTATTATTTTCACAACTTTTATAGCGTGTGGTCTTTTTTTTCTCTCATTAGAACCAAAACCCTGCTGTCTAGTTTTATATCCGCGATTCACGAAGCCTTGTTTAAACTGTAAACACCTCCAAAATTATGTTGTGTAATGGTATGACAAGCTTGATAGTCTTGATAGTGTGTTTATTGCATTAGTTTATTTTCTTAATTCCTTGTTTATTGTAGTATCTTCCCTTTGCTGGATTATGCCTGGTGATAAAGCATAACCAGTTTGTCATTGTCATTCATTCTAATTTTTCAGGCAGGAACCATACTCAATGGTGTCAGTGTTGCTCTGAGTTTGACTCTTGTGGATGAAAGGTATTAAATTATTGACATTGTTTGATCTAATAGGCTTTTTTTATTTATTTCATGTGAATATTCAAAATAACAGGTTTCCGATTGGCCAACTGCATAACAAGCAAAAGCCTGTCCCTGAGAACAAAGATGCCAGTGATACTGAGGATGACGAGGAGGATGATGACGGGGATGCTGATGAAGGAGATGATCAGGAGGATGATGATGAAGACTTCACAGGCGAAGGAGATGAAGGTGAAGGGGATCCTGAGGATGAGCCAGACGCCAATGGACAAGGTGGGAGTGAGGATGAGGATAATGAAGATGATGATGACGACGATGATGATGGGGATGATGATGGGAATGAAGAAGAAGATGATGATGAGGAAGATGAAGAAGATGTCCTGCAGCCGCCTACCAAGAAGAGGAAGTGAAGTGGATTGCGGCAGAGGAAGTGTATCAAACTTCTTGAATGTAGAGTAGGATGAGTCTTTTGCGTATTGACTATGAAGTAGTGGACAATGGTTCTGATAATAGACTGTGTAAAGACTATTATGGTGCCGTCAATTAATCAACATTTCAACTTAAAGCTGTTTGATTCGTTAGCAGATGCCTTGTGCAGTATATCTTTTCCTATACCGTTCAACATCTCCGACCTTCCACTGTAAAAAAAAATGATCGCGGAGGCCTAGGAGGATTGGCCACCGCGGTTGGGTTGCCACTTGAAGCACTTGGCGTGGCTCTTGAATATCTTCTATAATCCTTATACACTCCTTCAACTAAGTATTTTTGTTATGTATCATTTCCTTTTCTAACTAAGAAGTTCAAGCCTTACAGTTTCTATCCATGCCTTTTTCAGAGGGAGTATCATTGACATCACAACAGGAGACTTTTGCCGATTTATTCACGATTTGTTTCCAGTCCAAACCTTCAGGTCAACAAGTAACTTAACTGTATTGTACTGGGCTGAACTGAACTGATATGCGACGAACATATTTGTTACTTGACTAGGCCACTGAAATGAGTGCGATTAGTGCATCGGCGAGGCTTGCAAGAACTACCATCACATCAGGGTCCATCCGATTTTCCTCAAATGTTGTATCTATTGAAACTGATGGCTCCACGCCTCCACCATTACCCGCCACTGTATCCGTCTGTTGGAGATTAATCAAGGTAAGACATGGACTATGTTCTCACAATTTAAAAGATCAAACTGTATCCAAGCATAGACATAAACAGGATACCATTTTATGCCATCCAAATGACACTCTTAAGAATATACAAAGTATACGGGTAGATACGTTGTGATATTTTAAGGCATACAGAATAGCTACCCGGTGATACAAAGTATACGGGTTTTATTTATTTATTTTGTTTTCCTTTAATTTACACTAGAACGTGTTATTTTATTACTTCTTTGCACAATTTAATTAAAATCAAATACGAGAGTGCTATAACGAACAGGTGGTTGTGGGAAACAAGTGTGTAACAGATGGTTGGTTCGTGACAAAAATAATATTTAAAGATGATTTCTGGAAAGTATGTGTTTTTATGGGTGGTTTACGGTAAAAAAAAAAAAAAACCTAAATCAAAACCTGTAAATCTGAGCTTCTGGATTAGATTACCAATATGACCCTATACGGACTAGCGAATGACTAGCAAATTTAACAAGAAACAGAAACGATCTCAAAGCTCAATCATGTTCATTCCGTATCAATATCATCCTATCGAGAACTGGGGTCTCACATGAACATCATCCTATCGAGAACTGGGGTCTGCACCCATGTGAGGATGCTCTCTTGTGCACTGCATTATTTAGCCACGTCATCATCAACATACTAATGGGTCCCTAAAACCTTAAAAACTGAAACAAAATATGTCGTCTTAAAATCTGCTTAAAGAGCTGATGCAGTCATTCAATAGTGGATATTGAAAACTGTTTATCTGTTTATGTTAAGTGATCAATACAGGGATGACCTTTCTGCATTAAGCATGCAAAATGTTAGCGAGAAACTTAAAAGACATATCTCATCACTCTGCATAAAGCTAGCGGGTCCGATATTGGTTCCTATTTTGTGGCTTCGGTCACATGCCAGTAAAAACCCGTTTTCATATTTAAATGCTTCTTTGTCGCGCCCCAGTGAGCCAATACATTGATGATTCTGACCCCATTTGCTACCTCCAACTTCTTCCACAAACAACTGTACATCCGTTGGGCCGGACAGCGGAATGTAGGTTCATTGAAATTACATGAATCGTCACAGTGCGTGTGACTTCTATAATGCTGCATGTACGTATAAAGAGCATAAACAAGTGCACAAAACCTGAAGTAGTTAAAATTGATATGAACATGAGAAAAAAATGCATGGTAAGATGCTGAATTCAATCATGTATATCCAAAAAGCAAATATTCTAGGTGCTAGCTAGCAAGGTCTGATCAAGTTGTTAGAAAAAACAGACAAGACCAACAGTTTCTACAGAAGGGACAGCTCAACTTCAAGCTTTTACAACCATCAACCCCTTCCAAGGGGGGACAGACTTCATTTAAACAGAATTTGAAATAAAATGGAAGCTTTATGCCAAGTTACAAATGGCTGCTTAAACTAATCGTATATGATGCATGAGCTTTTTGTCAGGACTGTACTTCTCTTCTTTTACTAGACTCTGAGCGAAGGGTTTGATTAAATATTACCATTAGATGTACTGTCTTCTACTCCTTGTAATTCTCATTTGATTTTTAGGCGTCTCAAAGAATATTTTTTATCATCTTAAATATAATATTTTTTTACTTTTACATTTATCGTATCTCTTCAATCTATATATCTCACATTCACTCTTTTTTCTATATTTTTGTCTCACGTAATATTATTTTCTTAAATCTCATACCATATTATGAGTATTAATTATGCATGAGAGATCGTGTGTGGAATGTTAACTTCGTCGACATCTAGCAAAGACATGGGAGACAGTTGCCCAGATATTGAGGCAATGTGTAAGCAAGTGTGCCCCAAACCCTACTTGTACTTTATCCTACATATACTTTAGGTCACGAGCTACACTACAAAGAGCAATCAGCTCAGCTGCTTCTCTAAAGAAATTAAAGAAAAGCTATTACCCTCTCTAATAAATACGGAGTAAGTAATTAGGATTTAGGACAGGTTTGTCTCAGTCTGGGACACAAGAAGGTGTAGAGATAGATTAGAGAGAGATAGGTAATCATTCCTTACATAAATTACACCAAAGAAAGAATTAATGTTTGCAGCTGGCATTTGGCAGATATGTGCTTATAGTAATCTGAGGAAGGTGTGTCTTAATATTAATAGTTTATAGATTACGTACTCATGCGTATTGTAATATGCAAACCATCAAATTTAATTTATATGACTAAACATTAAGAACCGTGAATGGTGGTCCGCTTGTTCCATGGGAACTGCATAAGACAGCCATTGCTTTGCTTGGCTTTTGGGCTCTTCTTTCGTATGGAGATGCAAACAATTTTGTGAAGCGTCGGGGAATACATAAAGTGTCCATTCGGTCACTTTTGAGGAACATAGGCTTTCAATAAATTCATTTTTTGTGTGCATCTTCCCTCAAATTGATAAAATGGCACAAAACTCGATCGGCATATATAAATGCAAGATTAGCTCGCATTGATATAGAAATTTGAGCATGTCTCCAACATGAATATCATCCCCACAAGCACACTAACCAGATCTTTTCCTTGGAGTCAATTCATAAATATTATACTTATAAATTACAATACGAGCAAAACAAGATTCATAAAAAAAGACAAAAAGTGTAAATGAATTCCGTAACATTGGTCGGTAATGATTTCGGATCATCGATATGAACTCCTTTCTCGTTACGACGATCAGTATAATGTACGTAATTGCCTGCGAAATATCTTTTGACATAAAATGTTCGGAATGAAAAAGAAGGAAACGAAAAGGTTGGCTTAACTCAAAATGACTCTTTTCAAAGCAAATGTACAGAGACATCTAGGGTTCCTAATTACATTATATTGATCTTTAAAGATAAGCTCATGCATATGTACTTCTTGACAAAAGTCAGATGATCAGCCAGGGTTTCCTAAAATCATGTTCATATATATGAGATTTTATGGGTATGCTATAATAAGAATAATTACTAGCTAGCTAAGGATTATTTAGCTGATGTCAAATATTCTATTGGGCAACATCGTTTGACTTCAAACGTTGAAAGATAACCGGTGCCCCATGCTGCGGGTGTAACAATAACAGCACTGTTGGCGCGTGCTGATAGCTTGGTGAAAGTCGCAGGTTGCACTTCTGCAATATGATAGCAATCGCTATCTTTGCTTGCAATGTTGCTAGGTTCTGGCCTATGCAACTTCTAGCACCTACCCCGAACGGCATGAAGGCCATGGGGTGCTTAGCTGCCCTGCTTGCCCCATTTATGAACCGAGTAGGGTTAAACTCGTTTGCATCGCTGCCCCATGAAGCCTTGTCGTGATGAACCGCTAAAATAGGTATCAATAGCTCTGTGCCGCTAGGGATCTTGTATGCTCCGAGTTCCACATCAGCCTTGGCTCGCCTGATAGTTGCAACGGTCGGGGGGTACAAGCGGAGTGACTCATTCACAATCATGCTCAGCTGTATATATAAGTTCACAATTAAGAAACATGCCAAATTAAATGCAGGAGATAGAGCATGATTTATATAGATTATAATTAGGGTTTTATATTTACCAGTTTGAGCTTGGGGAGATCATCTTTGGAGGGCATGCGCCTCGACCCGCAGACCTTGAAAATCTCTTCCCGTGCGAGGCTCTGCCAGTTTGGATGCATAGCTAGCAATACGGTTGTCCATGTCAGCAAACTGGAGGTAGTTTCTTTGCCGGCAAAGAAAAATGTCTTGCACTCTTCAATGATGTCACTATGCGTAATTATTGGCGATGATGGTAACGCTAAGCCGCTTATCTGACCAGCCGCCATGATCTGCTCTTTTTGACTTGCCCTAAGCATCAACCCTAACAAATCTTTCACACCACAATTTTCCTTCATTTCCTCATTGTCCAAGTTTTGTCTTCTCTCTTCGATCAGCTTCACTAACAACCTTCTTATCTCCTTGTCCAGTTTCCATGAGTTCATGTTCTTCCTTGTCGGTATAAATCTGATCATTAAAGTCGTACATAAATTAGAAGGATGACTTTATTTTATTAGGGTTTACACATTTCAGACACACACAGCTGGTGACCAACTTATTTACCTATAACCGGGAATGAAGACTTTCTGAAATGACTCAGTTGCGTACACCATTTGCTCCGCCTGAAGTTCGAATATGGCCTTACCATCGTCGTAGCTACTCCCGAAGACCGTCCTGGTAACGACCTGTTCAGTTAGGGTTTGGAACCATTGGGATACCTCGATTTCCGCCTCACCTGACTCCGACATGCCAGGACTTTTGTCCAGCATTTCTGTAACACTTTTGGCCATCGCAGGTATCAATAGCTAAAAAATATAGTAATTCAAAGACATAAAAACTTTAGTTAGTTAAATTAAACATAAAGTTAATTAAGAGACCAATGCATTGATTTTCTAAAACAAAAATGGAGTAGTTAACTACTACCACAACTTTAATGAAAATAATTAATTACCTTGAGATTTTCCATATGGAATGTTGGGTTGATTATCTTCCTATGGTGTGACCATTTTTGGCCTTTGAGAGACAAAAGTCCATCGCCTTCGAGTTGCTTGACCAACGGATGGGGGTCATTTTTTTCATAGGATTTTGCTCTGGATGCGAAGATCTCTCGAATGAGCTCCGGATCGGATACTGTTAGTCGTGCCGTCGATCCGAACCAGACCAGAAATGTTGCACCTGAATGGAAAAAAAAAAGGTCACTTGGTTGACAAATTAGACATTGTAAAATTAGTAGTGCTACTACTACTACTTGAGAAGGGTACGAATTAAGATGGCCAGAAATGTGAAGATGAATTGGAAGACATGGCCTACAAAATATAGCGACGGACTGAGGAAATGGCAAAAAGAGAGAAGTGAAGAGACAGAACAGAACTCATGATGATTATCACATCAAGAGAGCAACGTAACAAACAGGGCAAGGCAACAACAACACATGATGAATAAATGAAATGGCCTCTTGTGCTTTGTTTTGTTTTTCATTTTGATGAGATGAGGTATGAATGAGGTAGCTAGCAAGCAGCTGGGTGTGTGTCTCTGTGTGTACGACTTCAGCTAGCTACTCTGGCTGGAGCCAAGCAGAAACAGAGCAGCCAGCACACACTTAATGG